>CM040935.1:3778704-3858682 GCA_023029165.1 Gobiocypris rarus
TTGGCCCATCCTATAGGTCAGGGTGTCCAAACCTGCTTCCCGAGGGCCACTGTCCTGTCGAGTTTAGTTCTAACCTTCCCCAACACACCTGCCTAGACGTCTAGTGAACCTGAAGACCTCAATTAGCTGCTTCAGGTGTGTTGAACTGGGGTTCGAGATGAACTCTACAGCACAGTGACCCTCCAGGAGCAGGACTGAACACCCTTGCTATAGGTGATATTTTGGAACCAATGTGACCCTTTCAGCATGTGGCCACTGGAGAGAGCAGAGTATCATGATAAATTTAACAAGCAGGACCAATCCTTGCATATCACTCATTTGCAGATGAAAGGGTTTATTGTTAATATTTCCATTTAAATGAGCACGGAAACTCAAAGCACACTATTTGTGACACTATAAGCAATATATGACAGCTAATAACACTCATCATGTACTTGTAGACCTATTGATGTTTTTATATTCTTGGAAGTTTTACATCGGTGGGGCCCATTTTCATTATCTTTCCCAGGGTCCCACAAACCCAAAGTCCTGCTCTACGGAAAATCACACAGGCTGTCAAACTCAGTCATTGCAGCCACCCACTCTCCTCCACCACTTAACGGCCCAATTTAATGTGTCCCTGCAGGCCCCCTCTGATCGGAACATGTCTCTGCATTCAGACAGCTAAAAAACATTCATATTCATAGCCACAGTCTTCTGGGTGAATGAAATCTTTATAACGGAGAACCATTTTGACAATCCCAACTGGCACGCCACACCATGGGCCCGGCGGACTTCCTGGCTACTCAGTTTGCGTCATGTACCGCACATCTGCGAGGATACACCTCTGCCATTCAACGCCACACGTCTCCCCGAAGTCTGGACAATATCCACAGTAATGCAACTCCCCCTCCAAATCAAATTGCCTATATTAAGTGGATTCATATTTGTGTCTGCTCAGAGGAAATAATCTCTGGAGAGCAGGTTAGCTTATACTGTTATTTTAGCAAATGGATTTGCTGAGTCGTGTCCAGCGAAGCTCAGAGACTCCGCACAGAACTCACGTTGTGTTAATGGACTCTAATGGAGTGGGTTAAAAAATGATTCATAAAGTTGAGGTTTTTTGCTAAATTAGTCTGCCTATAGTAGGTTATATTCTTTATAAGTGCTAAGATTATATATATATATATATATATATATATATATATATATATATATATATATATATATATGCACAGATATTTCTCCAATCTAGGGGCAGTTACCAATATGAAGGGATCTCTTTGAGGCTGGAAATTGTGTGTGCTCCAAGATCCATTCAACAGGAAGCAATCTCCCTGTGTGTGGCTGCATTAAGGGCATTACAAAAATAATTTCTTAAGAGAAAATCTGGGCTAAATACATCTTATGTTGTAAGAACAAAGTAAAAACACTGGGCCCTATCATACACCCAGTGCAATGTGAGGCGTGACGCAAGTGTTTTCTGCTAGTTTCAGGCACAGTTCTCATTTTCACGTCCAGCTCCACATTATTTAAATATCAAAAGCATTGGGGCATCTGTTCACCCATGGGCGTCTGGTTTGAAAACCAGGTGTGTTCAGGAGCATTTTTGGAGTGTTGATATTGTGAGGAACTGAAAACGATGCATATTACTCACATGCCCTTTAAATAACACAAAAAATACTACATATTTGACTTTAAACCAGCTTTTAGTTGGTCAATAGTGCAGTATCTTTTGTGTTATTTACAGGGTGTGTTAGTAATATGAGCTATAGGCGGAGCATAACACTCTGATTATTACACACACAGGGACGCTCAGCGCACACACACGTTTAAATATTAACAATAAAAGTAAATAGTGTATTGTAACTAAATATTCTTCACTTAATTCTTTGAAATCATATAATTAACAGAGTAAATTCTAGGAGTTTTACTCAAATATATGCAGCTGCAAGGAACAGTATGTGAACCGCTTGCAGAATCTGTGAAAAGTGAATAATTTTAACTAAATAAGTAAATTATTTTATTAATTATTTTAGTTATTTTTAATATAGTGCTGTCTTGAACAAGATATTTTACATAAAAGATGTTATAGAAAATAGCTAAATTTATTAAAGTGACCCTGTTCAAAAGTTTGTGAACCCTTGATTCTTAACCCTGATGATCCACGGCTATGTGTGGGCATGTTTTGTGAAATAATCAGGACACAAATGTGTATAATGACATGGGTATGACTTAGGTATTACAAAAAGAGGGTGAAATATGAGGACGTTCCCCATGTCCTCACTTTTCAAAATGCTTATAAATCACACAGGATGAGGTTTTTTTCACAGAAAGTAAACTGCAGTCTCCTGTGATGGGTAGGTTTAGGGGCAGGGGCAGTGTAGGGGGATAGAAAATACGGTTTGTACAGCATAAAATGCATTACGACTATGGAATGTCCCCACATTTCACAAAAACAAACATGTGTGTGTGTGTTTGTGTGTGTGTGTGTGTGTGTGTGTGTGTGTGTGTGTGTGTGTGTGTGTGTGTGTGTGTGTGTGTGTGTGTGTGTGTGTGTGTGTGTGTGTGTTTGTGATGGTTTATTCTTGAGTCTCTTGTTTGTCCTGAGCAGTTGAACTGTCCAACGTTCTTCAGAAAAATCCTCAGAATCTTCAGTTTTCAGGATCTTCTGCCTATTTGAGCCCTTACCAACAGTAACTGATTCTGAGATCTGAGGACGATTGAGGGACTCAAACACAACTATCAAAAAAGCTTCAGCTATTCACTAATGCTCCGGAAGGAAACATGATGCGTTTCACCCGGGGGGTGAAAACTTTTTAACAGGGTCATTTTTATAAAATCAGCATTTGTTTTGTTTTGTTTTGTCTTTTGGACTACATCTAAACGTCTTTTATGTAAAATATATCATTCAGGACAGCGCTAAATAAAAAATAACGCATTTTCTATGATCCCTCTTATTTTTATTAAGGGGGGAGGGGAGTGAAATGCTGTTTCATGCATACTGAGCTTTTTACACTGTTAAAGACCTGGATTCCCATGCTAAACATGGACAAAGTTTCAAAACATAAGTTGGACGTTTGATGGAGTATTTCTGTGTCAAAAATACTGTTTCCAGTTTCTCTCAAGTTTCAGAAAGTTTTTTTTTCGAGTATGGGTCTGTGTGACGTCAAATGGTGGAATTTTCTTGTATGGGCACTTCTCCCGGAAGGGCGGGCGGGCACACGCGCAACCAGAGCGAGAGCAAATATACTGCTTCAAATTTATGCAAAACTGCTTCAAATGTATTTGTGTCATTGGCTATCGGCGCGTAAGTACACATCAGTAAACAACATGATCATGTATAGTTAATTAATCAATGGAGCATGCAATTTGTTTAGCTTACCACTAGGTGTCTGACTGTTTGTTTATTATAAAACCACCGCAAGAATATTAGACCTAGGCGACATTCACACAAAGCGCGCTTCTCATTCAAATGCGCTACTATTCCATTGTTTTTCTATGTAAACACGAACTAGTCTGACGTGCAAACCGTTCCCCTTGCTACTGCTTACGTTTAGTCGCATACAATAGTCCATAAACCATGAGTAAACACACAAAAATGTTGTTAAACTCTGACAAGCTGCTAAGCAAATACAGTTACAGTACATACAACATAGAGACGACCTGCTGTAGCTGCTGCTCCTGTTCAATTTCAGCCTCCGGATCAGATTCTGGATCATATATGTATGGTTGAATCTGATTGATAGCCATGGTTTATTTAGGATAACATTTTCGTTTCCACGTTTAAGGATGCCACAGCTTTCAGACACTCTCAACGCAATAGCTGTGATTCTTTAGCTCAGCCCACACGATATGCCTCCAGCCACTCGGTTTTTTGTTTTGGAAAGACTCGGTACAGCGCATCTTTCTTTTATAAATATTATAAAACTAAGGACTTTTTGGGGATATGAAGGATGCAATACTACTCTATTGTTTCTCAATATTGACATGAGATTTACTGAAACTGATTGTTTAAAAAAAAAAAGGTGTTGTAGCTGTTGTATTACATTTCATATGTTTTAGTATTTAGTCCAAAAATGTCTATTAATCACAGAATTAGTTAGCAAACAATTCAACACATAACTTGCTATATAATTTTGCTTTGTTATGTGGGGAAAAATGACAGATTATTTACAGATTAATATTGTTCTTGGCACAAAGTTTTGGAACTGTTGACAGAAATAATGCTGAAATGAGAGTGGTCCAGGAATATGAACACCCACTTGTTATAAAATTAGCATACAGTAACATTTCACTTTTTCACATCTCACTTTCATTTCTCTTTGAACTGTCACTGCGCGGAGGTTGTGTTTCCTTCCTGTGTTTCAGGAGCTTTCTGAGGCCAAAACAGCTCTAATTAACTATATATAAGCACACTGAATACATATAGACATGGGCAGAGTTAAATAATAGGGTTTGCTAGATTAGCAGAGACACAGACATTCATTGTGTTCCAGACTTCTTCATGACGAGCTGTCAGCCGAGCAATATCCGTTTCAAGATGTCATTTTGATATCATTTGATATGAAGTGGAATTAATATTTTACACAGTGATGATGAGATTAAAAACAAAGAGATGGAAAAAAATGCAATATATCTCAGATTTCTAATAAGAAGCAAGTGGTTTAAATTACAAGAGAGAGGATATAAACAGGGTGATTTTAGGGCCTGCTGATAACAATCGGGCAGCATCAACTTTCTGGGCAAAATTTCAAGTTGGTTGCACTAAAGGACAAAGATCTCTTTGAACATGAATAGAGAGAGAAAATCCCTTAGTCGTCATTATTTTAATAAGCCTGCGTTCCCAGATTAAACAAAACACTGGGATTGATGTGAAAGTACGAGGCAGGATGCGCAACAGAAAACGTGTGACGCATATTGACAAGGATTATTATATAAAGATCTATTTATAGTTACATGAGAATGAGTTTCATTTAACCTGTGCGAACACTTTTGCATAGAAAGGATGACTCCACAATATCTGATTCAACACTAATAAAAACCTCTACATCTGAAGCCCTTTCAATGTTTGAAATTTGTTTTAAGACAGATTTAAAGTGTGCCTACCAAACTTTAATTAAAAGGTTGTTGTTGTCTCATTATGGATGTGTATTGGAGTGGATAGACAAGGAAAAGCAAGCCAACATACTTAGAAAACCACAAAAAATCCCAGAATGCACCTCATTGACTCACTTTATATCAGGTAGCCTTAACTATGTACTAACATTTAAATTAATCATTTTATACAGTTCATACTTATTGCGTACATTCATGTTTTTACATTGAACTTGCATTTTAAAATGACCTGCATGTAATTCTGTATCTGTAATAAATGTCTGTTGTTATAATTACACTTCCCTTACACCTAAACCCCACCATAAACTTACCCATACCACCACACCTGTCCTACCTTTACCTCAAGGTAAGGTAGGGTATATCATATGATTCATTTTAATGCAATGTGTGGACTTTTACCACCATTTGTCATATTTCCATTAAGCAAAAATATTTTTATTTATTTATAACTACACCCACCCCATCCCTAAACCTACCCAGTGATTTATAGTGCATACACACTTTATGAGCACATGTGTTCCCTGGGCTCGAACTCACGATTGCATGAGCACATGTTGTTGTACTATATTCCAATGCTTTACCAATTGAGCTATGCAAAACATGAAATATTATGCAAATAAAAGGCAAAAATGCTTTAAAATGAAAGAGTCCTGTTGCCAATAGGAGAACAACTTAAGCAAACGCCTATGTGTCGTATTTCATTAATTAAAATATCGCTGATACGATTTTACTGAACGCTCCTATGTGTCGTATTTCAAGGAAGTGACAAACGACCTATATAGGCGTACTGGTTGGAGGACATGTTGTCTGTATCTGTAATAAATGTCTGTTGTTATAATTACACTTCCCTTACACCTAACCCTCCCCTTAAACTTACCCATACCACCACACCTGTCCCTACCTTTACCCTTAAAGGTAGGGTAGGTAAGAATGATCTAAAACACTTTTGTCCAAATTTGTTTAAACTTTCTTTATATGTCAATACATAATTAAAATGAAAGTAGTCTGAAAAAGAGAATATAAAAATCGAGTGACTCTAGGCTTTTTAAACACCGCTCATTATTTTAGTTCGGAATGAAACAAGTGATTGGCTTGGGCGACTGTCACTCTCTCGCTACCATTGCTAATATCACTTTTGCTACAGGATCTGCCCACATGCGGGCACCTCTATTTCAACGGAACCTAGTTGCCCGCCTCTCTGGAGTCAACAATGCTTTCATCATGGAAACTCTTATATGCAAAACACCGTATAACTATGTTATAAATCTTACAAAATTCATCTTCATCAAAGTATAACTGAAGTTATTGGAAAAACATGTATCAATGGTACCCAGTTTTAGCTTTGCCTTATAAATATAACTAGCTCGTTATCAAATCAAACAAAAATATATTTTAAACTTTACCAGTATCGGTATTCTAGCTTGATATTGAGTACTAAAAGACATCTTATTTGTTTATATTCATACTGATAAAGTTAGATTTTTATTACATGTGATTCTGACATGTCACTACATGCACTCCACTCCTTCTTCTCCGCTGTCTCAGGTAAATAATGTCTTCCAGCTGAGCAGTCGGCGGCGTTTCTGTGTTTTGGGGCGTGGCTTTGGAAAGAGCCCACAAGGGAGAAGGTGGAGTGAATGGAAATAATGAGCTGTCTTAAAAACAGTCATGAGAGGTCTACAGACACTAAATTTTTATACTTTCTTTTTCAGAGTACTTACATTTTAATTATTTATTGATATATAAAGAAAGTTCTAAACAAATTTTAACTACCTTTAAACTTACCCATACCACCACACCTGTCCCTAACTTTACCCTTAATCTTACCCATCACAACACATGTCCTGAACATAAATGTGTGTTGGCAGTGTGTGTACACAGCCACCCTATAATGGTAAAAATCCACCCACTCCTTTTTAATCCCCATAAATAATAAGCAGTGTCTCAGAACACTGAACACAGTCTGACGTCACACTGCAGAGGCCCCGCCACACGTGTTGATGGACACTGCCATACTAGCACAGACCCCTCCTCAGAGAGCTGTAGGAGTTGTTCACAGACCGCCATGTTTATCTCCTCACCAGAGCATTAACAGCAGCATTCAAGTAAGAGATGTGTTCTTATTAAAGCTACTAGTTCAGTCAGTCAAAAGCAGTGAGTGATTTTCTGTTAATCTTCTGTTGTTTGATTCATATTAACAGCTGATAGAGCAGCAGGTACTGTATTACACTGCTTGCACTTTAGTAAGTTAGACAGACAGATCTAATAAACACACGAGATTTATGTAATTTGCTGCATACGTACACAGACACAACCAACTGTTTTCATGTGAACTTTGTGTGTTTCTGACTTAACCTTGTGAGCATTTGACAGTTTAATCGCAAAAACACATGCAAGAGAACTAGTCTAGTTTAATAGACTACTCACGGATGTGCTGACATCCAGCTCTGTGCGCATGCGACGTGAGCGTGTGTGAGTTTAAGTTGAGAGTGATAAGGCTTTAAAACGCATGCAGATGATAATATTTCATGATGATGAAGAACTGCAATGTCACATGAATGTGTCTGTGATAAAGATGATCATTAAAACAAACAGATATCATGTTTCAGTTTTCATTCGTGTGTTCACTGCTGTGAATGAGCTGTGAACGAGATGTGTAGGCTCTGCCTTCTGGGTGGGGAGCAGCAGCTCATTTGAATCAAAGGAGCCACACATTTTTCTTCAAAATGGTATATTAAATAATCTGTTCACAGGCACACTCTGTGGACACCTGAAACTTCACAGGTACACTCTGTGGACACCTGAGACTTATATTACATGTTGTAAAGGGGCATAATAGGTGCCCTTTAAACCTACCCACACCACTACACCTGTCCCTAACTTTACCCTTAAACTTACCCATACCAACACACATGTCCAAAACTTTACCCTTAAACTTACCTATACCACCACACCTGTCCCTAACTTTAACCCTTAAACTCACCCATACCAACACACCATGTCCAAAACTTTACCCTTAAACTTACCATCCCACCACACCATGTCCCTAACTTTACCCTTAAACTTACCCACACCACCACACCTGTCCCTAACTTTACCCTTAAACTTACCCAAACCACCACACCTGTCCCTAACCCTATCCTTAAACTTACCCATCCCACACACCTGTCCCTAACTTTACCCTTAAACTTACCACACCACCACACCTGTGCCTAACCCTATCGTTAAACTTACCCATTCCACCACACCTGTCCCTAACTTTACCCTTAAACTTACCCATACCACCACACCTGTCCCTAACCCTATCCTTAAACTTACCCATCCCACACACCTGTCCCTACTTTACCCTTAAACTTACCCATACCACCACACCTGTCCCTAACCCTATCCTTAAACTTACCCATTCCACCACACCTGTCCCTAACCTTACCCTTAAACTTACCCATACCACACACCTGTCCCTTAACCCTATCCTTAAACTTACCCATTCCACCACACCTGTCCCTAACCTTACCCTTAAACTTACCCATACCACCACACCTGTCCCTAACCCTATCCTTAAACTTACCCATCCCAACACACCTATCCCTTACTTTACCCTTAAACTTACCCATTCCACCACACCTGTCCCTAACTTTACCTTTACACTTACCCATTCCACCACACCTGTCCCTAACTTTACCCTTGAACTTACCCATACCAACACACCTGTCTCTTTGCAATACAATATGTACAATTTTTTTTAATTTTTATGTTAGTACATAGTAGTTAAGGCCACCTAATATAAGGTGGGACTATCAAGAATGCATAGATTTGATACTGTAGATCAGGGGTCTCCAACACGTTGCTCACGAGCTACCAGTAGCTCCTGGCCTGATTGGAGGTAGCTCACAAAACAAATACTTTTCATCTAATCAGAGTGAGCTAATATTGACAGGTGTCCAAACCCGTCCAATGCAAATCAAGTTTAACATTTCGGCCATGAGGGTATTATTTTTATTTATGAACAAATGTAAATGTAAAAATGCAAATGTAGGGAAGTCACAAGTACCGGTACTTCGGTACCAAGTCCGTACTGAAATTTTAAAATGTGACGATACCAGCATTTCTGTAGTACCGGTAGTACCGACTCCCGAGTGTATTCGGTACCCGCAGCTGCATTCAGTCGCTTCCGTGTTAATCGTAGCGCAGGGTTCCAGACTGTAGCCAAATATATACTAGTGTCTGTGAATATTATCTTCACGGCAACTCGTCAAAATAAAAGCTTGGTTTAACATGAAGAAATTGCCAGAATATATTAGGCTACTGTTGTACGGTAGATTTAGCTACATCTCTATGTAATAATAATACTAATACTACTAATAATAATATTAATAATTATGCCTAGAGGTTTGCTTATTTTTCACTTGATCTTTTTTATAAACAATGTTTACTTTTAAACAGCATACAGCCTTTAAATGTTGATGTATTATTTACTTATAAGGATTTTCATCATAAATAATTAACTTATTGAATTAAAAAAAAAAATTTAAATAGTTAAATAAAATAAAATAGATGTGATACCAGAATTGGTACAGAGTACCATACATTTTTTTATGGTATTGGTACCGACTACTAGAACTACTACTAAACTCTTTCAGGTGTAAAACAGTTTGGATAGTTGTTAATATGAGAATTATGATGCATTATTTAAGATTTTTAAGTATTGTATAACATGAGTAGCTCTCTGAGACTTTCATTTTTAAAAAACTTTCAAATGAAAGACTTTCAAATGAAAAAAGGTTGGAGACCCCTGCTGTAGACGATTTAGTCCAAATGACATGAGCAGAAATTTTAACTTAATGGATTTTTCCAGTATCTGACCATGAACTGCAGGTAAGGTCAACATTCCTCCACGTCTGAACATGCCCAAAAACACTGAGCCATTAGCGCATGCTTTTCCTCGAGTGTGATATGTGTGAAAAAGCAGGAAAAACAGCTCAATCAAGCATCCATCACCATCAGCAAACATGACCTCTTGGTTACCCAGATAAGAGGATGGCTATCGACCCACTGGCCGACCCTGACACCGTTCATTCTGCTACCGTGGGAGCCAGAGAGCGCCCCCCACGACCCCAGGAGAAGAGAACCAGAGCATCCGTGTCCTTAACCTGGCTAGCATGTCCCTTGTTTGATAGATGGTTTCCACACCTCCCTGTCATCCCACCACACCGCCTGATGAAATTCAAGTGCTGCCTGTAAAGATGACCTGATGGTGTCCCCGGGGTCAGTAGGTCAGATAGTTCCTCGTGACCTTTAGCTCCTTTACAACTGCTGAACAGACCTGAAACTGCTACCCTGACACGTACACCACCCTACGTGCATGCGCCTAGCTGCGTAATCCATTCACTTAAAAACAAGAGTGTCCTGATAGCATCAGTCGGATACCAGCATTCATCTACTCACTAAACACAATCTCTCATGCGTGGCCTTGTTCATTCCGACAGCTTGCGCCTCTGGCTCAGGTTGTGTCTGAAGTACACAGAGGTTATGTTAGATACTTTGTCACATCGGCCCTGAGCTCTACATTAAATCACAAACCTCACCTGACTGGAGAAACTGCCTCTAATCTACGGTAGAGCAAAGATGAGTAAACGGCAGAATACTTGCACAAATTAAGCTACGGGACAGATCCCTGTGCAGACTCATTGTACAGATTAAAGAAAATATGCTGTACGGCACATGCAAACCACAGGTTCACACCACCTCAGAATGCCACTGTATTACAAGTCAGCTCTTTGGACTTCAAAACAATATCTAATAAAGAAACAGAGCGGTTAAGTTGAATCACTGAATGGTTTAAATCTCAAACTATTTGGAATCCAAATATTCTGTAATAATAGGATTCGCATTATGCATCATTGTAAAACACTGGCAAAAGTAATGATTATGAATGTTTTGGGGGGCGAAAGCATTTTCTGAGCTAGTGTCAGCTGTTGAAGATTCTAAAGACACTCTGCAGTGCAGGCGCCTTCAGAGAGAAGTGAACATTCATACGGATTAAGTAATCGGAGAGTATTTGTTTTCCATTCAAATTGGTTCGTTTAAAAGTAGACATCAAGCTCATGTCTCAGAGTGTAGCATTCACTGAGTTTCAGTTCATTTATGTGGCGCTGCAGATGTGCACATCCTGTGTTTTCTTTATTTTACAAAAGCACAACTTTTTGCTGTTATTAAAGTTTACACAAATAAAGGTATTTACAGTTTGGAATGATTTAGGGTTGAACAATATATCGCAAATGTACATATCACAAAGGCTACTACAAAGCGCATTGCCGTAACCACCATAGACATTGAGGGGTCCCCCCCCCCAATGATTAGAAATGGCCAAATTGTATTAATAGCGGTGGTTGTATTTATTCACTAATGGGAAGAAATTCGAGTCTAACGATATATTTCACGCAAATGAATGCAAATATTGTTTGCAAATAGTCCCAAAATTATTATTTCCCAACTAGAATTAGACCTAAAATTTCGTTCACTGTTCTGTTTCTTTATGCTTTATAAAAATACATTGGTCCCCCTAATGTTCACGACTTGGTTCTGACCTTTTCAAAACATTGCTCAAAGTTTTAGATCGACGCATATAGCAGAGCTACACTAAGCACGCGACTGTTACTTGAGTGACTTGCTTGATGTTAAAAATAGTTAAGCAATATGTAACGGAAAACTCCTTGCGGTGTCGGTGTCTGACACACACACCGAAACGCACGCACAAGCCACCTCTCTGAAAGCGTGTGATCCCTTCAGTTCTGTTTCACGCATTATTACACTTGAACGGTCAAATACACACAGTTATGTCAAAATGCCCGTCTTGATGAGTATTCATGTAAACACAGTCGGTCATGTCTTCAGTGAACATTATCAGTTGGGAAAGAAATCGGGTTAAGTTTTAGGTTGATATAACTATATATCACCAAGTTAGGAAAAGAGTTTTGGTATTTAAATATTACATTTGTTTACATTGATGTTTAAATGACATTGTCAGATTTGTGACATTACTCTTTATGTAGCCTAATGCTAAAACACTGCTGGTCACTTTCAGAAGTTGTTGTGAGTCTTTTTTTCCCCATAAAGAATGTGAAACTGGTTATATCGTTTTCAGTTTTTAAATAAAAAAAAAATAGATATATTTTAATGTTTTTATATTTTAATATTTAAAATATTTTAATGTTTTTAACATCAATTTTAATTGATTTTACACACTTAAATCAATATCGTATCGCATATCAAGTATCGCATTATTTAACAAGGTATCACATATCGCATTTTCCTTAAATATCGCACAGTCCTAGAATGATGTATTACTCTTATCTGTATGACCAAAAATAAAAAAAATTAAGTTGAAAAAATGCAAGTTATCACCCCGGTGCCGTCATGTCCTGCAGTAAAGCGTGCTAATACTTCAGCTTCCACACAGCACTCAAACACTTGGATATGTGAATAATAATAGCGCACATTTATCTTGCTTAACGCTAGAGCGAGTAGTCATTTAAAGTTGCTACTTACATGTTTCAATTGAGATTGATGGATGATAGGCGAACGTTTGAATTTCCTGCCCGACATACTGTAATTACCACAAGGACCCGCCATTAACGATCTGTCTCTCACTGCGTGACTTCAACACTTCCTGTGAACTTTTGGCTTTCTGCGACTAACCGACTACAAAAATTTTGGTCAACTAACGTTTAGTCAACTATTGGGGGACAGCCCTAAAAATGTATATCATACTCGCATTATGCTGCTCTGAATATTAACACAGATGTGAGGATCGCGGGAAAAGGTGAGAATACAGGAACCGGACCTGGTCATTGACTGGATAGAGATTTCAACCAAGGGGGAACTGAGGGGGGCAGGCATTTGAATTGAAAAGAGCATCCTCTGTGTTGTCTTTATTATACAAAAGTACAACTTCTGTTGTTATTGTGATTTTCACAAATAAAAGTTGACCAGAATCTAGACCTTTGGGGAGCCTGGACTGGATAGAGATTTCAACCGAGAGGGAATTGAGGGTGACTCCAACGGGAAGCGATTGTGCCGTGGGGAAGGTGAAGGAGGATTTGTCCCAGGCCCAGTTGCTGACTGTGGCTCTGCTTGCTGCCTCGTGCCTATTAACCAGTCGCAGGTGTGCTCATATTCAGCACACTTGATAAATAATCATGAATGTCTGCACCACTGGCTGCACCAAATGGAAGTGCCATCTTTTAGTTTGAGCACTCAGACTTAAGATTTGCTCTGACAACACATGCAGTTCCTCTGCGTTCCCCTGCCTCCATTGGTCCTCCCAAACCTCCTCCTCCTCCTCCTCTTTCCCCTCCCCTGCTCTCTGCATTGATGGAGATAATTACTGCTGAATGGAAATCCAGATTCCCATGGATGTCAGTCTAGCCTCCGGCCGCCACACTGCAAATAACACCCCCCACCCAAACCTCCCCTGCTTCCCTCACCATCAATGAGAAAGAAACAGAAAGTAAGGGATGAGTCTGATATCCAACAGATTAATCCGGCATATAACATCTCTTCTGGCACTTTGTCACTGCTTAGCTTTAAGGAATTATGCAATTGGTGATCAGGCAGTCATCTGCACTACCATAAGTCAGCAATAACACAAAATAATTACACAAAATAAATATGGGATAATGTTTGCTCAGTTGGTCATTATAGTAAAGAAACCCAGACAGGCCGACTGGGACCCTGATGCACAATGACACATCTACTAAATAAATAAATGATTTGAGTCTAAATTGTTATGTGAGGACAAATATTGACGCATAATACCATCAGAAAGACATGAAACTAACAATGTTGCTGTATGTAGGAATTATTTGCCTTGGATACCGGTCAGCTATACAGTTTAGCCGTCAATATACAAACAATCTGCATGCATCACAATCAAGTATCCTAGAAAGTTGTGTATTAATGAAGCAATATGGTATGGGAGGTTATGCAATGTTGTGAATACGGATCAAGGGGTTAACTATATTCATATATCAAAGCCTCAAGTGCCTTATGCTTTTATAAAACTGTTTCGACGTGATGAAAAAACAAAACCAATTCAAGAGGTGGCATCCTTTCACTTGAAGATACATCAGTTTCATCTCATAGCTGTTACTAATTCCAAGTATTTTAGCCAGTCCGGAAAGCTGTACTGAACCATTTGTTTTATGAAGGAATGATATTTGACATCCATAGTGACAAAGCAAGAGATTTCTATTAAAGGTCAACAGACTGAGGGACCGCTTTGGAAAGTTTTCTCATGCTCAGAGAGAGAGAGAGAGAGAGAGAGAGAGAGAGAGAGAGAGAGAGAGAGAGAGAGAGAGAGATCCAGCTCAGTGGTGTGGTTCATATTCCCATACACCCACACACCCTCCACCAGCCAGCAGTAACCGATACATGTGCGGCCCATCCAAACTGGCAGGCGTCCGCCCGCAGTGGCCCAGCCCAACGCCCGTGGCCCGCGCTGCCAAACGCCCACAGCCACACAGCGACACGGAGATCAACGCTCTCCTGACAAGCGGGAAGTCTTGGCTAATGTCTGTCCTGGCCGTTAGTAATGGACCACTTAATAAACCTATTAAAAGAAATAAATCACTGGACCATACACATGTGAAAAGAGTACTGGCTGAACATCCGTCACAATGGCACCACGAGATGTATCCAAGGTGTCTTGTGTCCTCGGTTCAGGTAACGGATGAAAGATGGGGAAACCGTAATGAATGGTGGAATGTCTTCAACAGTCTGTCTCTGGGCATATCTGTGAGGTCACAGGAATATTGTACAGTCATGAAATAAAGCTTCAACTCGCACTGGGACGGCGCCAGTGACTGAGGAGTAATTGTGGGCTTTTTTCTATTCTGCTGTCATTCTTTGGGCGGCAGGAGCATTTTGAGGAAATGGTTTGGATGGAGCTTAAAGCGTGCTGTGAGAGCATTCACATGAAGCAAGGTTTGGCACTCTGCCCTGTTTAAGCTTCGGCCTCAAATTATTCTCATTAACGGCTCCTCCAAGGGGAAATGGCCATTTGTCTGTGTGATACTTGTACCTACGAGGCTGTTGGGGTTTTGGAGCTCCACCAATGAGAAAAATACATTTCATTGTGCTAGGTCAGAGGTCCCCAGCTGGAAAACCCACAGATATGTTTTGGCCAACAGAGCCTCCAAACGCCTGGATGGCTATTGTAGAGAAAAAAGGGAATTTAGACATTGACGTCACACACTTCTGACAGCGAGACAAACAGCTCATAATCAAGGTCTCCTTACACAACCGGTGTTAAGTGATTAACCAGCACCCTTTATCACACTGAATCAGTTTCAACTACTCCCTCACGTCACTTCAAACCTGTGGAACAAACTGAAATTTAAGTAGTTATTCTGTGAAAATATCAAATCTTACTTTCCATTCCACGCTGGTATACTTTGATCAGTTCTGGTTCTCTAATCTGATTGGCTGAGAGCCTTTTCCAGCAATGCGATATCTACCCAGTATCGTCACTCAAACCATTTCACAGTTTGTATCACTCCGCTTGAGGCAAATCCACCACAAGTTTTACAAATACTACTGTTGTTTTGTCAAATGTATTTTTAACCATTTTTAAGTGAGAATGTAGTTATTTGGACCTCGAATATGTGACTCGTATATAAGCAGTGCCTATTTTACGATTGGTTCAGACACTTGTGAGATGTGAGATCCAGGCCGTCAGCGCTCGTGTACCTGCAGAGAACAGCTTCATCTCGGACACTCCTTCAGTAATCTGTGCGGCTCTTACTGTATGTAGATAGTGGTTAAAAATCAGATCTATCTGGGGTATATTAAACATATTTTATTAATCTATAACATGTTCCAGAGCAAATTGATTTGGGTTAAGGGGAAAATTAAGCCTCATAACTTTATATTTAGGCTATATTAACTTGAGTCCTGTACTAGAGTGCTGCTTTTGTACGTTTGACTGAATGTTTGCTTGTGATGCTATTGTTGTTAAAATAAATAATATTCTTTTATATACATATATGATATATTTGGTTTTGAGAAAGGGTCTGTCAGTGTTTGTGATATGGACTTTAGTGACAGTTACATTACACCTTTAGATGGCGGTCAAGGTGGTCTTTATGAGTTGTTTCTGCTGTCAGGACAAAGATAAAGATATCGCTTTCCTCAGCGGACATTCAAATAGAATATTATAGTGGATATACTATTATAGACATGGACCTGAAGAATGAATGCTCTATCAGATGCAGATAATACACTCGTTTGTCGATCTCTCTCATGATAATATTCTACTCTACATAAGTCAACAATCTTCACTCTGAAGTGATGTTTCTGAATCAGTAACGGAGGCTTGGGCTCGACTGTTAAACTGTCAACTTGAGATTTGAATCCGTGACGGAAGGAAGTAGTTCCTCACAAAAGAGGGTTTTTAAAGACAGTATGTTGTCTTGTTTTTGATTTATTTACACACTTGTGCCGGTCGAACTATTGTATAAAAGCAAAATATCACACTCGTATCACATTGATATACAGCCATATCGCACTGCTATAAGTGTGATATTGCTCATTTACATCACTTGTGAAAACCTATGACTGGCATCTAGTCGTGTCCTTTTTTAATTGATTGTGGGCATGATGCCCTCTGTTAACTGGAGAGATTTCAGACTTCAAAAAGGCTTCAAAAGACTTTGAATATACTTTTATGACACTTTCATGAAGTTTTTCCGCTCTTTTTGGAGCTTGGCAGCTGTTCCCGGTCTACAGTAGTTACAGTAGAGCGACTCTTTTTGTGTGCCACGGAAGAAAGTAAGTTGTAGAGATTTGAAATGACATAAGGGGAAGCACATGATGACAGCTTTTTTAATATTTAGATGAACGATTCCTTTAAATGGCAAGATCACGCTGGAAAGTGAGCTGCAGTTGAGCGAGGCCTGGAGATTTACGGGTGTGACTTAGGGATTTAATTCCTGTCAAGCGATTGGACGGAGTCATGAGGAAACAAAGAAACACAGGGAGGTGGTGCTGGAGGACAGAGAAAATCCCCTTTGGCACAAGCTTCTGTAATTAATTCAGGAAAAATTCATCACAGCAGGCTTCTCCCAACACACAGCTCCTTTAATCACTTCATATCCTCTAAGAGACACGTCCACTGACCGACGGCCACTTTCACTTGCAAGTTTAAAGCAACACATTCACAGCGACTAGGTAGTGTGAAGCGAGTGCACTGTACAAACATGTTCCCGTGGATGGCCCATGTGAAAGTTCCTGCAGCAGCGGGGGTGTAGGGGGTCGGATGTGCCCTCCCTTACTTTCACCCTGTGTTTCCCAGGACTGTTTACCACAAAATGCCGCCATCGCTCCCCGTACTCATTAACACCAGCCAAACAGGCCGATGCCAAATCCTGCCCACCGTAACCCTGACGATCCAGCATCCAGCAGAGGAGGGGGGGGCATGATGTCATTGTGGGGCATGGTGGGGGCCAATCAAAGCCTGAGAAAATTATGTCAACCTTTGTTGAGTTTGTCCATTCAGTGCTATAGAAGTGCAGTGAATTGAGATTGGCGGAGAGGTCATTTTCTCTGCGTGTGAGAAAAAAAGAGAAAAAAGAAAGGCGAGCGAGAAGGGAAAGCATTGTGGTCATGCTAATGGTGTTGAGCGGAGATAGCGGCATAAAGATGTCATGAAATTTAATTGCCAAAACATCAGCGCCATTGTTCAGAAAACCCACGACAGGACCTTTTTTACTGGCCGCCAGAGTCTACACAGGAAGACTTTGATGAACATTTCGGGGTGAACTAATGTCGAAATGCTTCTGTATGTGAGCTTGAGCTTATATGGGGGGAACGACTGCCCTTTTCCACAAATATAACCCCAAATGTCTTGCCCTAGAGCACCCCGCTGGGCTCGTAACTTCAGCAGACGGCTGTTATTGAGCCCTGCTTCTGGCATTGAACGACACTTGAATAGGAAATTATCATGGAGGGAATCCATAAAACTGGACTAGATACACAATATGTAATCCATCTCTGTCTGGCACATACGCAAAGACACACACTTGCATGGCTGAATCATACAAAGAAAGGTCAATCTAAAAAATATTTGTGGAGACTATATTATTAGGGCCAGAGCACCGATGGTGTGATTGCTCAGTCTATTATTCTTCTCCGAAATGAATCACATTTTTGAGGGCCTAAACATGCTCAAAACTCAACGGAAAGTGGTGAAAATTTACGTCGGATTTGAGTATTAGAATTAGGCGTGGCAAAATGGCTCAATAGCGGCACCTAGAACATTTAAATGAAGCGTTGTTCACGCCACATATGAAATTCGGTAGACGCATGTAACAGCCCAATACCTACAAAAAAGTCCACGCGAGCAAAATCTGAAAATCCAACAGGAAGTCAGATATTTTGAATTTTCTCTGCAAAATTGTTGCAGTTTTTTTTCCATTTCCAGACGTTGTATTTTAAAGAACTCGTCCTAGAGATTTAATTACATCAACATCAAATTTGGTAGGTGTAATCTTAAGGCCTTGGCGGTTAAATTGTGAATCTTGAGTTTTCGTTAAATGGCGTGTCCGTGGCGGCCTGACAAATTTTGACGTTTCGCCATGAAACAGGAAGCTGTTGTAAATCAAGCATACAATGTCCGATCTGACCCAAACATCATGTTCGATAATAGTCCTGGCCTGAAGACATCAACATGCCAATATTCAGTATTTAGTCAAATGCTGAATACTGCATTCGCATTCGCTGTTTTCCTGAGGCCACCGGTTGGAGGTGACCACGGGTGCGAAGGCCCTTTTTATCATTATTATTATGGTACATCCTTTTGAGGAGCTTGAAAGCTCCAGCACATTATTGTCATATTATAGCATAGTATTATTAGTATTATAGCAAGTTTTGACAGGTTTTAAACACATGTGAAACACATCTTGAACTCTTGAACGTAACTCTAACCCTAACTCTTGAATTTCAGTTCATGACGGCTTCCTAAGAAGGTCCAATCAGTGTAAAAAGAAAATACAGATAAACTTAATTCCAGCCTAACTGGTACTGAGCATTGCCTGCACATGACCAGAAAGAGCTTGGCGGATGTCACCTCGCCAGTAAGTCACATGATGCGACACGTCTTGTTTAAGGTTAGTTCAACTCAATAAATCTGCAGCCGACAGAGAGGTGGTGATAGCGAGTAAACAGGATGTCTGCCACACACACATAATGATTGTAGTAAGTCAATGTCAGATAAGACTAACAGAAATAATTAGTCAATGTTTATACTTTTTCAGTCGGGTTTGAGCTGCTGTTTGTATGTAAAGGAGGACAGTAATCTGGGGGAATTTCCAACAGTGCAAATATTACAAATGTATATTAAACTTTGTAATTATAAAAAGTGTATTTTTATTAACACTTAATATGGTTGTGCATGTCACCATTTGCAGTTTTTTTTAACCATCATGACAAAGACTTAATTTTCTTGTATTCAAGCAAAAATTTTAAATTAAAATAATTTTATTAGTTATATATGCAAAATAAATATACAACTGTGAATACAAAAAAATAAATAAAATAAATAATAATAATATAAAGTAAGCAGTAAAGTGTAAGAGGTTGCGTTAGCTTGTGAATGTAGTCGTCATGGCTTAATAGTGCCACAATATATAGCACAACTCAATCATTTCTAAAATGAAGTTGTATTAAAATATTAGCACAATTTTCATGAAAATAATATTCATGGCATAGTTAGAAGATCTAGTCTCAGGCACAATGAACTAAGGTTAATAGAATGGGTCAGTAAAGTGATATGGTAAGCAGGAGTTTCAACGTTGTAGCTGTTTTTAGCATCACTGGAACAGTGTACCGACCAGAAGGAGAAAAATGACAAAGTAGAAAACAGTCCAGGTAATCCAGTATGTGTGCAGTCAAAGCATGGTAAAAGGACACAGCAGATGCAGTGACGTCGATGTTTGTCCCACACAACGGAAAGCCACAGTCTTAAATCCACATATGAATTAGTCATCTCCAAATATCTCTGACAAATCCTGTGTTCCTGTCAAACTCATCCACGGCCTCTTCGGATACTACCTGTACAAAGAAACAAAAAACATGTTCAGATTCACCTAAAACAAAACAGTGAACTGAGTTCAACTATTGAGTTCAAACAATAAAAACACTGCTGGGAATCAAAACCATCTCTATGTTGTCAGTGCAATGCTTTCAGAAACAGTACATTCAAACAAGATAAATCTAGACATCAAACCAAGTTTAGTTAAAACAGAGGGAATGGGATTGCAAGAAGACAACGACAACTTGGAAGGGTGTGTAAGAGGACTTGATTTTATCCATATGGAATCAACTGGAAGGTCAAAAGTCTCTATATAAATGGTGGAGGGGTTAAAAAATAAGAGGGCTTGGTCATATTAGAGAAAAATATAAATAAGTAAAGTAAAACTTTCAGATAAAGTGCTAGTTGTTATATTTTTATGCAAGATTAAGACAGACTTAAAAATAATAATTAGTTGATCAGAATTAGAGCTCATGTGTGACTTTGGGATTGATTTCTCAGAGATCTCTGGGATCTCAGAGATTTTTGTCTCCCGGCTGGCCTGGGAACGCCCCGGAAGAGCTAGAGGAAGTGTCTAGGGAGAGGGAAGTCTGGGTGTCTCTACTTAGACTGTTGCCCCCGCGACCCGGCCCCGGATAAGCGGAAGATGATGATGATGATGATGATGAGAGATCTCTGGGTCCAGATCCTCTACTAGATGAACCTGCAGTGCTGCCTCCATCCTGGTCCTGGGGACCAATCGCGTCACACATTTGTGTATGTCTTGCTTATTTAACACCTGATTCAGATCATCTGATTGTTAGGAAACAGTAATTTATGCCCTTCCAACATTTGGAGAAAGAAATCTAACGTTCGGCCTGGATTATCTGGTAATGTGAGGCGTTTACGTATCAAATCTTAAACCTCCCAATCTGCTCGTGGACACATTGGTACGCCCCGACACTATCAAACAAGTTCATTTTAACTCGGGATGATTACGACTATGATTACGTCAGTACCTCCAAAATGGCCAATGAGAGAAGTCTACAACCAGACGGAAGTGACGGATATTTTGAAATGGCGACCGTGAAACAAGCAGCTGTATGACAGAGACAACAGAGATAAAGGAACATCTGATGAAAATGTGACATCAACATGACTGCCTTTATAAATGTCTCCTAATAATAATGTCTACAGCAATTTGCCGCAACATAAGCTGCGTCTCATTCCGAAGTCCTCCAGAAGTCACACCTGAAGGCTGCACACATCATCAAGGTGGTCTTATTTAAGAAACATAACTGTTAGATTGCAAAGTAAGAAAGAAATTACAGTATTTTACACAATGAATAACAGTTACAGTTCTTAAATAAGACTCTCTGGAGGACGCAGCCTTCGAAACGTGATGCAGCTACAGCATCCATCGTATTTACATCCACTTCCTCGAGAGATCACGTGAGGTGCTAAATCTGGCATGATAACCTTAAGAATATCTTGTAGTGTGTGAATGGCCATGATTTTTAAATCTTGTAGTGTGTGCAGGTTTAAGATTTGAAGGAAGATAATCTGTGAAGATTCTCCTGTGCGTGATACAACCAGATATCACAATCGGTTAAGATTTATAACTCCTGTAGTCTGAGCCCAGCTTAAGAGACACAAAATGGGATGCACTGACATACAGGAAACCCCCACAGGCCCTGGCATCACAAGCCTGTTATATCATAAGCTGTACACTGTACACTTAAGAAGCTGCAAATACACCACAAGTTCATAGGGAATGTCATCAGATGAGGCATGACAGAAGACATACCCTGATTTACTGACAGAGCTGCTGTCAGCGTGAAGACGGTTCTGTCAGGTCAGCTGCTTTCTTGTGATCTGAAGGATCAGGTTTTTAGAACTGAACAAACTTAGTCTGACTTTTTTTTCTAAATGTGAAGCTCCAGCACTAATTCTTTGTAGACTTAATGTCGAATCAGATGGTGCACTGCGCCTGGAGCTCATCCCTGTGATGGCCTCCTTTCCTTTCCCTCTGTACAGATGAAAAACACAGACTAAAAACACTGTATTATGCAGGCCAGACAAGTAATTTAGGGGACATTTTGTAAAGTAAAACTACGCGTCAGTGCACATCCTTACTCAAACACACTTGCAAATGAGCGGCCGGAAACGCATTTAAAGTTTTTCTATTTTATTTTAAATGGTGTCGTGTAAGTCGTCCCAAAGTAAATAACTAATGATTTTTTTTACAATGGAAATTAATCACTTTAGCTGGACAACAACTTTCTTCTAACGCTGATGTACAGCCAAAACAATCTCTCTTCCATCAATTATCACTGTAAAGACCTGTCGAACAGCGGATTCACAAAATGGCAAAAATCTAGAAAGCTGTATTTAAAAAAGCCTGTGTATAACTTGTGGATCGCAGGACCCCTGATGGCCACCGATGGTGAATGCTCTGCTGGTATTTCAAAGCAAATGTGATGTGGCAGTCCTCCAGATGTCGTCACCATCACTTTTGTTTGCGGCAACAACCAGAGGTGGCAACCCCCAAACAAAAGCACCTACACCATGACATCACTGTTGTTTGAGTCGCCATGGAGACAGCGAGAGGAGCACGGGTCGAGTCTGTCAGCGGCTTTCGTGGCGCTGTGTGCGAGGAGTCACGTTCCACCTCTACCTGTCTGGGCCTCGCGCCTGAAGCTCAAACCTGCCTGTCTGCCTGGGGCCAGGGCTTATCACTCCATCACCTCATCCGTCTGTCTCCTGGCAGTCTACCCAGAGTACACACACTCCACAGCACACAGTGAGACCCTCAGCAACGCCTGCGACACAGTCATGATCGGCCGCATGCAGCTTAATTAGTCAAATACTGGGTGACCGTTTTCAGTCAGATCAGCAGGCCACACACACACACACACAGCTTTCAGAGATGGGCAATCACAGCATTTCCATCTGATATCTCCGTGTCTTCACCGCACACTCACAGCGACGGTTTTGTTGGCATTGCACTCATTGATTTATGTAATGTGAACCCTTCAAGTCATACGTACATGTAGAACATGTCTAACCTCACCGACTGAAAACACATCCGGGTCAGGTTTCACCTGGAGAAATGAGAAGCACTTAAAAGAAAGGGAAGTCTGCTTTTAGGCTGTTTGGGAAGGCGAGACATGACTTTAATGGAAAAATAAGCCCAATATAAAAATAATATATTTTTCTTCAGTTCGTTTTCATATTCACCTGATTTGACCTGACATAATTTTTTTTTAAATTCTCAGTTCTTCATTTGGTGGCACATTTAATTCTATTGCATACACTGTATTAAAAATGCTAGTCTGGACACGTACGGTTCCCGTTTAACTGACTCAAGGTACTATCTCAGCGATTGCACAACAGCTCGAGTTCACCGTTTCCCACACACACCGCATGTTTACAGGTATGCCCTTCAAAAGTAACCATACAGGTTAACAGTGTTACAACTTGCACAGTCACATATTTACACTGCCAATATGTTGGTCAAATATGCAAATATCTCTGAGATGTTTTGATTAAAGAGTTCCTGAAGGGTTTTGATAGGCTGTTTGAGTTTTCCTTCAGTTCAGTGACCTATGGTTAGATTTGATTCAAGTCTCTTTCTTTTTGCGTTACTGTTCAGAGAGAGCATACGGTTTAAAAGGAGCATGCAGAAAACATCTCCTCTGTAAATGGTCTACTAAAACTGGGGCACATGCATCTACAATTATAGTTTAGCCAAACAAAAGTAAAACCCAGAGTTTAACCCTGGAACACAATTGGGCTTGTTTTGGGCTAGTTTTGAGTAGCAATTGGGAGGGTTTTGTTGTGAAGACCTGGCAACCCTGGTTACATGTTTTAAATTGCTGTACTCATTCAGTAAGTGCTATACTATTGTTAACATGTTAACAAATTAGCAAGTTGGCATTTTCTGAATTAGTTTGTTATAGCTAGCAAAATATTTCTCATTCAATTTTGAGTTCTGACAACTTATTAGGGTTTACAGTGAAGAAAATGATTTGCAAGAACTCTTAATTAACTAAGTATTTTATGTAATATTTGCCTAATATTTGATATAATGTTTTACTAGTGTGTGCAGGACACTATAGTTCATTTATTTAAGTGAGGATGACAAAATAAAGTAATCTGAGACATATTATACCCACAAATGCAGTAAAATTATATCCAAATGCAGCCCAAAATAATCCAGACACTTTGACCTGAGCATGTTTTGTTGAAGTGTTTGTTCTTTAATTGCCAATGCGACCTTTGACACCACAGACTGAACAAAATGAAGCGTTGCTTGGTCATTGGTTGAGCTAAATTTGAATTATCTAATTGTGTCTTTAAATCTAACTGATGATTGGTTGATTGTGATCCATTACACACCTTTCTATCAAAGATATCTGACATTATCAAGATGAATTTGTTCTGACACAGTTTAACTCTGAGTTCTTGTTATATTTTATTACCAATTTTCGAAGCTGAACTCAACTCCTGTGCAATGAAAATAACAAGATAAAAAAAAATACTTCTAAATATATAAATAAATATAACAAACTCCCACAAAAACCAGAGCTTCCCTGCCATGCTAAACAAAATAAGACAGAGGCGTATGGATAAGGGCCCACCACAAAGAGTATGATTTCATATCATTTCTGATGGTCTAATAGTTCAAAATAAAGAGAGGCATAAACAAAAAGATGCAGTGCAAAGAATGCCAGAGTGAAATCCAGCCGCTGTTTTCCACTGCTAGTTTACTGCTGTCTTTCCAGTCAAAGCGGCTCTGAGAGTTGAGCTTAGGCACATGGAGAGCACTGCAGATGGCCAGTTCATTTTAATAATAAGCAAAAATGACATGAACACATGCTCAAACACATGTACATGTCAGGTACACTGGTGCTGTAAGTGTAAATCAGATCTACACACACACACCCCTGCTTCGTACTAACCACATTTAACCTTACAAACTACAATACCTCTTCCTGTAGATAGGTCAGTTTAATCACTCATAGCTCCTAAAGAAAGCTTAAACAGTTAATAGTGGTTAGTTTGCTATGGCAAGCATTGGTAACTATGGCAATATGTTGTACACAGCACCGCTTAAGGATAGTTTGCCCAAAAATGAAAATACTCATTATTTTCTTCTGTATAAATGTCTTTCTTCTGCTGAATATGGTTAACCAAACAGTTGATGAGCCCCATTGACTCCTAAACCACCACCAATGTACAGCATCCGTCTGGATGATTTGACGGCGGCAAAATTGCGCCAGAATGCCCGCCACACACCAGTAGATTGGTGGAGAGGAGACAGAATGATGAAGCCAATCAGGATATGGGGATGATTAGGAGGCCATGATGGACAGAGGCCAATGGGCAAATTTGGCCAGGATGCTGGGGTTATACCCCTACTCTTTTTCAAAAGGACATCCTGGGATTTTTTATGACCACAGAGAGTTTTAATTTACCGTCTCATTCGAAGGACAACACAATTTCATGTTCAAAAGTTCCTGTACTTCAGAAAAAAGTTTTCAGTCGTAAAATACATTTTGGCCAATTGCAAACTGTATTTTTTAACATGTGATTTTGGTAATGGTGATTTTGTACTCACAATGAAAAAAGATAAGAAATTAAAATAAATATTTGATTCATCCAAGCCTTACATCACCAAGAACAATGCAAAGCGTGGGATGCGGTGGTGTAAAGCACGCCGCCAGTGGACTCTAGAGCAGTGGAGATGTGTTATTTGGAGTGGCTAGTCACCCTTCTCTATCTGCCAATCCGATGGACGAGTCTGAGTTTGGCGGTTGCCAGGAGAACGGGACATGCCTGACTGCATTGTGCCAAGTGTAAAGTTTGGTGGAGGGGGGATTATAGTGTAGCTTTGTTTATCAGGGGTTGGGCTTGGCTCCTTAGTTCCAGTGAAATTAACTCTTAATGCTTCAGCATGCCAAGACATTTTGGACAATTTCATGCTCCCGACTTTGTTGGAAGAGTCTGGGGATGGCCCCTTCCTGTTCCAACATGACTGCGCACCAGTGCACAAAGCATCGGTCCATAAAGACATGGATGAGTGATTTTGGTGTGGAGGAACTTGACTGGCCTGCAGAGTCCTAACCTCAACCCGATAGAAGACCTTTGGGATGAATTAGAGCGGAGACTGTGAGCCACGCCTTCTCGTCCAACATCAGTGCCTGACCTCACAAATGCGCTTCTAGAAGAACGGTCAAAAATTCCCATAAACACACTCCTAAACCTTGTGGAAAGCCTTCCCAGAAGAGTTGAAGCTGTTGTAGCTGCAAAGGGTGGGCCAACTCCATATTAAACCCTATGGATTAAGAATGGGACATCATTAAAGTTCATTTGCTTTTTAAAGGTAGGCGACCCAAAACTTTGGCAACATAGTGTATATTTTTAACACCTATATTAGCTATATATTATTTGTTTATTTAGAAATATAGTTTAATTATGTCTGAAAATATACAGACACTCAAGAACACCCTGTTATCGTTAGCGGCGACATGCGCACAAATAACTAGTGATTTTAATTCTGAAAATCAGCCATAAACAACTGATTATTCAAATTTTGTGAGTAAACAGGATGTGATTTCCAGCATTACCAGATGTGGGGTTTTGTCCCAGAGTAGTAGTTTAGAATATGAATGTTTGGATTTGGTCAGACTTTCAAGGGTCATGAAACCGTTGTTCAGTCAGTCGGTTCTCACCACAGTTTTGAAAAGTGGGCGTGGTTAAGATGGGAAGCAGAGGGGGGCGAGGGGAGGCTGAGTTTCATTTCGCTCTCACTGAGTTCAAGGATTTCCAAACAAATTACCATAACACAAAACACAATATAGTTACACATGGTTTAACAGAACTAATTTTGACCCGTTGCTGCATCTTTCACTTACGGTTTGAAGCGCCTGTCATGGGGAATCAACGGTTGCTGCCATGAATAATTAAGTGAGGCGTCTTCTCATAGGATAAGGACACGCAGTCTCATAAATAATGATCAGATGTCGTACTATAGTACAAAAAATTACACGTAGACAAATTTACACCCAGAATCTGAAAATAACACAAAAAGATTAAAATTAGCTCGCTTTCACAATACATTTAATGCAAAGTTCACGATTTTAGGCCGACAGGTTTTGCGAAATTGCCGACTAATGACAGAAATCACAGGCATAATAAAAGCACATGACCAACTCATCTGGGAAGATGTGGGTGTGTTTTTTTCTCCTGGTGTTGAACTCGTTCATTGAGTGTGTTTGCGCGCACGTTTGTGTGTGTGTGTGTGTGTGTGTGTCTCGATGACCCAGTCCTGATATGATCTTTGGTGGCGGAGGATGTTCTGAATCATCGTCTCTCCTGCAGGCCAGTTAAACTCAACATGCTGCTGGAAGCGTGCTAATCACACACAGGCACTGGAGACCAAACGACAGCCCCACAGGCGACTTCAATAAACTCACTCTGATTAACAACCAATAAAGAGTCTCCGTCACAGCCTGTGGCTGAACACGATAGCATCAGCTTGATCCAAAGTAATTCAAACTAATCTAAGAAGCAACTTACTTAGAAGTTTTACTAGCATTATTACTTCTACTAGTTAAAAACTAAGTGAACTGATGCAGACAGTAAGACACAGAGAGTTCCTAATGATTTCAATTCAAATCGAGTCAGGTTTAGTAATGACTAGGGCTGGGTAAAAAAAAATATATGTATATGTATGTATGTTTTTTATTTATTTATTTAATCGATTCCCATTTTTGTGAACTGATATCGATTTTGTGCCAAGAATCGATTTTCAGTTGATGAATGACCGGAACAAGCGGGCCTCCCATCCAATAAATCGCAATAATCTTTGTGCTTTATTACTTTTGATATGAAACAAAGTTTCAGATTTCAAATTACATCCAGTTTATTACGAAATTCAAAAGATAAATACCACTTTGGTGCTGTTTAATGTGGCGTGACAGATCGCTGTAGCGCCTCAGAGTCAGATCAAGAGAAGTGGCAGGTGACCGGATCATCCCATCCTCTTTAATACCAGTTACAGTGCCAAAAAAACATGAATGAATATCTGAAAGTGTGTTAAAAGATAAAGTACAACTTACCGAAATCCGTATCACCGGATCCGTATCACGGATTGGAAAGATGTCAATAAAACAGCTTGTAAACAATGTCACGTCACATTTCCCAGGGAGACCATATCCAGTGTCTATAAACGAGAAAAATTAACTCTATTTAGCATTTTCATAAATATATGCACCACATTACATATTCATTACCATTTTTAATGTTCTTCAATATTTAATGCATGTTTGGATTTATGACAGCCATCGTTTAAATTATTATATTTCCAAACGAATTGGACTAGAAATATGATTATGTAATTATACAGTTAGTATTGTAACTTTATTATAATAATAAAAACCTCCTTGAATGTAATTTAATGAATGTGATTGTATACCTTCAATATTACAGTAATGTAGTACCAACTGACTCCCCCTGTAGAGTTTACAGCATTAGTTGAGAGATTTATTTCCTAATATAGAGATAAATTTGCCATGCACTGTATCTGATATCCAAAATAACTGGTATCGAATTGAAACTTGTGAATAGAAATCAAATCGTGAAATGTGTGTCAATACCCAGCCCTAATGATGAAAGTGTAAATTTGAGCAGTGCCCAAGCTTACAGGGCTGTAACAACAACCCGGGTGACAGTAAATGACAGTAAGGTCGGAGGGTCATGGGTCGGTCACAGAGGCTCTCTCAGCCCCTGTGTGGTTTGAACGCAGTGTGACCCTCAGCAGGTGATAGCGAGAGCAAGACATCTGAGCATGCACTCTATGATAAGACCACTGTCAATGACAGACAGCCGGAAAGGAAGAGAGAGCCAGAGCCCCTCTGTCAGCCCTGCCCACCTCTCTGTTACCACCCTCGGTGAAAGAGCCGAGAGGCATTGTCCCTATCATGAGGTCCCGCGACACCACCAACAAACTCTAAGAGTTCCCATTCAACACGGGAATGAGTTTGTGCTATGTGTGAATAGTCACTGCTTTTTCGAAGCATTGTTAATCGATATTGCTATATAAAAATGTGATGTAAATTATATGATTGGCGATATATAGTTTTATTCAAGGCTCAACTCGCTGTATTTATCAGGTATAATTCACCCAAAAACTTAAATTCTGTCATCATGTGCTCACCCTCATTCCGTTTCATTTAACTTCCAAACACAAATGTGACCCTGGACCACAAAACCCGTCATATGTTTTTTTATTTTTTTTTTATTGAGATGTACAGATCATTTGAAAGCTGAATAAATAAGCTAATAAATAAGCACACGCAGAATAAATAAGCACAATAAATGTATCGTATTGTGAATTCAGTATGGCGCGTGACACGAGTGTATCGTTACACCTCTATTGCTTTTAGATACCATGAAAAAAGCAAGTTGATCGCACCGGCTGACTCGTGGGGGATAATATATAATGTTTATTAAATGGTAATGATTAAATACTGTATGCAGGACACGATTTTTCATTAAAACTGTATTTTATGAAACAAATTGTCATCCTTCCGCTATAAAATCTTATCTCTGACATGGAAACTAAGGTTAATAGTTGATTTCGAGCTGCACAATTACACTTCAATTCAAAAGTTTGGGATCAGTGCCTTTTTTAACGTTTTTACAGTCTCTTCTGCTCACCAAAGCTGCATTCATTTGATTAAAAGTACAAGACAAACAGTAATATTATGAAATACTATTACAAATAAAAAAAACTTTAACGTGTAATTTATTCAGTGTCATATGATCCTTCAGAAATCATTCTGATATGAGGATTTTTTATCAAGAAACATTTATGATTATTATCAGTGTTGAAAACAGTTGTGTAAGACAGACTTTAAAAATCTATCCAAACGACTTTTTAATGTCAGTGTATACACACAGTAGCTTTGGTAAACATGTCAGAATTACTGTATTGACCTATCAGCATCCAGGAGCGCAGCTATCTGCGATATAAAATGCATTATAACAACAACAAAACTCAATAAGCCTTAACATTATTAAGACCAGCGTCTATACACACACATATCCTTGTCACGTCCACACAGAGCCTTTCTGTGGTCTTATAATGTTGTAACCTGTAACAAAACACGTTTTCAATGTTTATTTCTGAGTTATACTACTACTTTGCCCACACAGTTCTGGTCCAAAAAAACAAAACCCTAAGCCAGTACAGACTTCTCATCTGGACTGTGTTTCCTGTTGGCTGGATGTCGTACACCCCGCTGGTAATCTTACAAGCCTCTATCGTTTTCAGATGACTGTATGCCTGAACACAAACATTAAACGACATCGAAGCAGGAGAACGATCTTTCAGACTGACAGACTACAGGAGAAGACGACAAGAGGAGATGCCAAGTTCAAGCAAGACTGCCAGAATTCCACACAGAGACATGATCCCCTATCAGTCATGGAGGAATAGGTCAGGTCAGCTTTCCCAAAGCCACTGCTTTTACTTTGATCAATCATTGATATCCAGTCATTAAACAGTTAGATGAACCTTTGCCATACTCTAAAATCTCATTCACTCAACTCATTGAGTCCAATGAGGCTGGGGGGGTGTGATATCTGACCTGGCGTTGATACGTCTTGATTATTTTAATATATTCATAGATATTTGAGTTACGGCAGAGGGCCACATTTAACCAAATGACTAGGTGAAAAGCTGTCTCGCGTGATATTTCCATGACGAAGTGTGAGGGTGACGTTATGACAGAATATGCCACCGCTACGTTTACATTATGCCTCCACTGTCGTTTTGCTTTTTATAGAAATCACTTTTACGAGATGTTTGAGTCATATTTAGTGCAGCAGGAATCAGAGTTCACTGATCACGTGACAAGATGACTGACAGGACCATGGCGGAGGATTCGTGCACATCAGAGTCTGACAAATATCTAATCTTGTAGAATAAATTATTTTTTTTAGAAAATGGCCAATGGTTTGTAGATCTTGTAGACCCTATTCCTAGTCTGCAGTGTTAATTTCGTTAACGAAGATGATGACAAAAATATTCGTCAACACCACTTTTTCTGTGACGACATTGACAAGCTAAACTAATATCTGATGATAAATCTATGACGAAATGTATGCCGTTTCTTTGCGAACAATACGAGACGGAACTAGAATGTTATTTGAGGAATACTGGACATTAAAAATACATGATCTCTTCCTGTGCTGTCTTTCAAAAATGTGCGTCCGTCAATGAGGGCGTCTGCATAATCTAATCTCTCAGACAGCCGCAGCGGCATCTGGACGTCACAGGTGCAGGTAGTCTAGGCCAGTGGTTTTCAAACCTGTCTGGAGGACCACCAGCCCTGCACATTTGTGTGTCTCCTCATCTATCACACCTGATTCAACTCATCAGCTCATTACTAGAGACTGCAAGACCTGAAATGGGTGTGTCTGATATAGGGAGACATACAAAGACATACATGCAGGGCTGGTGGTCCTCAAGGACAGGTTTGAAAACCACTGGTCTAGGCTACCAAAACTCGAATGGCTTCTGCAGCGTTCTAGTGTAGACTAATCTGAAAATGGTGACACAAAGAACGATGTCGTCATCGTGTAAGCTTATCATTTAAACGCTTTTTAATCATTGTTTTTAAACCATTCAGGCACATTAAGCAGCGAGGGACAATTATTTTAGGTAAATACGTTTGTTAAGTTAAGCCTGATATGCACAGCACGCACCTCATAGTACAACACCTGACTAAACCGGAGTTGTATTTTCGTGCCTTGTGCTTGAACGTTCCAATACACGTAACATAGTATGTGTCAAAATCCTCGTCTTTGTGAGTGTCCTGAGAAACATAGTCATGTGTGTCTTAAATAACCGTTAAAAGTTTAAGATAAAGCATGTAGTAGTAGGCTATATATGAGATCCTGGTAGGCTATTAATGAGGTCTTAAAGGTAAAGTTCACCCCAAAATGAAAAATCATCATTTACTCACCCTTAAGTGGTAAAGGGATATGTAGCATTGCATAAGTGCTACTGCTAAGAGTGCAATGTCAATACAGACTGATTTAAATTTGATCTAAAACTTGACAAAAAATGCAATGACTTTTCGTTGACTAAAACTATGAAAGACAAAATGACTAAAATGTGACTAAAACTAAAAAAACTGCTCGTCTGGGATCGTGCAGAGCCTCTGAAGCGCTTTCTTTGAAACTGCATTGATTTGGACCTTCAACCATTGGTTGCCATTGAAGTCCATTATGTGGAGAAAAATCCTGGAATGTTTTCCACAAAAAAAACTTCATTTATTTTCAACTGAAGATAGAAAGACATGAACATCTTGGATGAGATGGGGGTGAGGGTTATCAGGAAATGTTCATTTTCAAGTGAACTAATCCTTAAATAAAAGATGCAACAGAGATGTTGATATTAAATCGGCCGTATTATACAGGAAATATACTTCTGCCCAAGATTATTTGGTCCTACTTGCGAATGGCCCATGGTGTGTTTACATAACATAGGTCACAATCGTCTGTCTTTACATAGGCATCCTTCAGGTCTTCACTGGATGCACAAGCCATGCTGTTTTACTGGGATTAGAAACAGCTTCTTCCATGGTGGGCTCCAGTCTCACAAAACGTGAGCACATGGTTCCCATTGTGGTTTAAAGCAGACCAGGAGGGTTACGCTGCTGTTTCTGGCCTCATGGTGTGAAGCGAATGCTTTCAGGTCCAGGGAATACTGCTGATCCGACCGCGCTGAGGTCCAGGGGAGTGAGGTCAAGAGGGACAGCGTAACCACTCCGAGGTAGCAGACGTGCTCCTGTGTTGATGGAGTGGCCAGACTTGGAGCTCACACAAACAGTCGGTAGGTGAGAGGATATGAAACGGTGTTGAAATGAGGCGGATTTGGGATTTCAGTGCTCACCTGACAGTGCAGAGACACCAGAGAAGGGAATAACTTTGAAGAGGGTATTATGGAAACGAGAGAAAGTTAAAGATGACAGCAGGACTGTTGAAGGAGAGTGGATTGGTGGGAAACGAGAACACAGTGTGTATAAACACTTGTAAATGGTTGGCTGTTTTTTTTTTTTGACAAACACACACACACACACACACACACACACACACACACACACACACACACACACACACAACAGCACAGCAGGTAAAGAGGTTTAGTCACTCGGGCAGATGGTTCAGAGTTCTTCAGGAATGATTCTTGTGTTCTCATGACAAAGAAGGCAAAATGTTTGACCGCCCGTGTCATATGGTAGCAACAATTACAGGGAAGGTTTTAAAGGTTCACAGAATGGGGTCTCCAATAAGGATATGCACCATGAAGCACATCTAGACCCATTCAATAAACCAATTAAATTCCCCCAGAGCCTCCCAGAAACTAACTCTGTGATGCATTCTGTGTCTAAGCAAGACATTAAACGTGAAATAAAAAGTGCTCTGCATTCTCAAAGAGGCCATCTATCTAGAACAGTGTTTCTCAACTGGTGGGTCCCGAGACCATTGAGTGGGTCGCGGAGTGCCTGAGAACAACGTGTTGTCCCGATTCAGTATCTGTGGTCAGATGATATGCTGTCAGGCTATATGCCAGTGTCATTATTCTAACGTTGTTTTCGTAGCTTGTTACGAAATAAAAAGTCTATCACACCGAACTTTCCTGTCCTGCCCGGCGTTATACTGTGCTCTTCAATTGCACGAGCAAATGCCACGGCGCAAATCGATTCCGATTTTATAGGGGTGATGAATCTAGAAATCAGCTTTCCCTTGAGCTTTTGATATATAAAAGGTCATGGTAATATATGATTATCCTGTAAGTTTCAGAGCTGAAAACATTCTTGTCAGTCAAAGAAAAGCTTTTATACACACCAGGCCCAGAAAACGATTGCGTGCCTCATACTGGTGTCATTGCGCGACAAAACACGCCTCTACAGAATAATAAGCACGTGTAATTCAGTAGCCCCGCCCACTGACTCATCGGATCACGTTAGCCAGAAGCACTAAACATGTCGAAGAAGATACGATATTGTGGAAGAACACAGTCGCAGGATAATATTCCTTCGGATCCTAATATTAGGAATGTGTGATACTTCATTTATTTTTAATGAAGTACCAGCTCATGTGGGGAAGACATGTACGTGTGTTCGCTTCATTTCACTGCGGAATCTCTTGTAAATTCCATAGATTTGCAGACCCAGTGTTGTGCCTTCTATATTGGATTCGACAGGAATGGTGCAACAAACTTATGTGAGTAAAACGTCTTTTTTATATGTAATAGTAGTCCCGGGGCTATGTGTTTTCCAGATGGGCTACCAAAACAGAAGCTCATCGGCAGGCTGATGAATCTCAAATAGTGAAATAATATTCTTTTCTTGATCTGGGTGAGGGCACGCGCACACGTGTGTGTATGTGTGTGCGCAGTTCATGCTTATATCAACCGATCGGGCGGGCCATGTTATACAGAAATAATATTCCAATCAATCGCAGGTGGATGAGAAATAAATCTTTGTGTTTGTTTGATAAAGACGCGTTCTGAGCCCTGTGATTGAGAGAATCATTCCGGTTGCCGCTTTCAAAACGATCCCTCCCTAATGTGAACTGAACTGACAGGGGAGTTGAAGCTCATTAAATATGCAAATCTTATCCAATCCTAGCCGTGGGCATTTACTTCCAAGTCTCCAGTGCTGCACGCCCATCAAACCCAGCGTTCAGGAGAAAGCCTCAAAACCAGTCTAGAAAATAGCCTATAACTTATAAGTTATGATGTATTTGAATGTAAAACCACACAAATGTAATTAGTAATTATACAGACAATAGTATAAAAAAATTAAAAGTTCATGGCACCTTTAATAAAAAAATTATTGGCGATACCAATATTTGCCACTTGCCCTCTTAATTTAAATGTAGTCATTAAAATAGAGTGCTTTAATTCAGCAAAGTAAAATTTTAAATAAAATATAAAAACATACATACACTAACTTTAACCTACTAGCTAGTTTATTGCTGCTTTGTCAAATAATTCCTATTGAACATAGACTAGATCCATTTTACATTCAGCCAACATAAATACAACAGAACAAGATACATATGAAATAAACAGTGCTTTTTAAGTAGGTTTAATCTTAAATAATATTGTATATTCTTCACTGTATAAATGAAATGCATATATTATTATTATTACATTGAGACATAGCTTAATTCTACTGTACAACATGAATCCTGTCACAATTACATTGTTAAACTGATGACCTTTGAGTTCCTGTGTGAAACGGCAAAATGCTCATTAAGTGACTGGAGATGCATTCATGCAAAAAAACATTTTGTGGGGTGCAAGGGTGGCTCTGTGGGAGCACCTAAATTTCGTTTACTTCCATAGTGCAATGACAATAAAGGCTAGTCTACTCTACTCTACTGTTAAAAGCGCTATATAAATAAAGGTGACTTGACTTGACTTGAGATACTGGTGAGACAAGATATTTGATGACTTTCGATGGGCATTTTGTTGCTTTTGTTTTTTTTTCTTTTTTTAAAATATTTATTGGTGACAACAGTCTTTCATCTTTATAGACCATTACAAAATGTGTGCCCCTGTGTATATACACTGAATATGTATATTATTACTTGAATCCACAAGAACCATGCAAGGATGCTCGCTTCAGTGTTGCCACCGTTTATAGTTCTCATGCCACCCCATAAATAATTTTCTAGATCCGCCCCTTAACAGAGGTCTCTTTTGACCACCCAGAACACCATAGCAACTGCATAGCAACACCCAGAACACCTTAATAACTGCATCGTAACGTCATGGAAACCACACACAACAACCTATTATTATGGAGGCGAGATTTGTTTCAGGAAATGCCAAAATCTAGTTACCATTTTTAGCATTATAGACTTGGAACCAAACCAGCATGAAATGAAGAGTCTTCTGTAAGTGTTTGTTTGATTAGTATGAAGGAAAGAGAAAGAGGCAATGTAATGATTGAAGCTTGATGAATACTTTTTTCCCAAGGTGCACCTGTGCTCCTAGGAGCGCGTTTAGAAACTTTAGGGGTGCAACAAACTATTTCTGCATATATATATATATATATATATATATATATATATATATATATATATATATATATATATATATATATATATATATATATATATATATATATATATATATATATATATTTTTTTCATTTAATATACAAGCCTGAAATACACCGGGACTCTTATTTTGAAATGTATGTGCTATTATTGCAGGAGCTCATTCAAATTCAGATGAGGGGATAAAATATGCATTCTTACAACCGTATACCGTATTATTCGCACACGTGCTCCAAAACACATTGCACACATCTATTTTTTGTCGCAAATGTGAAGTGAAGTGGTCGAGCCCTGTAAACAACACAGTCTCTGGACCTCTCTCACAGAGATTTCTCTCATGTTTTCAATCTGGGGGAGACGTCTTAATTGACAGTTTGGGCTTAAAGGTCAAGCAGGCAGCCCCATTCTGACCTTGTGTTTCCAGAGGTCAAATAGGTCATCTGACCCCCACCAGCACTCAGTTACATCTATAGACCATTTCCGCTCATTTGCCCTTACTCATTCTCTTCTTTTCCACCATGTGTGACGTCATGTTTTCCCCTTATGCTTAGATAGGAGAGAGGAGGCGGCAATGGCTTTAATTAAATGCCTCCTGAAGGGCTTTTGCTATTTTCCGTTCAAGAAGCGTTTACATAAAACTTGAGTCAGTAAGTCCCAACACTCGTCCAACCACTGACCCGTGAGCCGAGAGGCTAGCCGAACACCAGAAGCACCTCACGGGTGTCTTCCACAGTCCTGTTAGCAATGCTGGATCAGCGCTTGTCTTGACTGCATGTTCCTGTCAACAAACTAAACTCTCCGTTTCACCATCAATGGTGCATCACTAGAAAGAGATGATTACCAGGCACAAACTCAATCTGACAGGCTATCACCCATAAACAAGTGATTCAAAGGTCTGGTCTAGGTGGTACGAGATCACCCCAGGCCAACAAGCAACAACATCAGGGTCTGCTTCTAATTTGCCCTGTTTATCATTGCGACTGGAGTCAGCCACTCTTATTTCTCCTCCGATAAAATAAACCTTGGCCACATTTGGAGCATTGGGCTCCAAAACACTTAGCTTTCATAAACACTATTAGGCTTTAATTCAGGTTTTGTCTGCAAGTCTGAAGACAGATAGTAAAACCATGAAGTCGACATTAACACTTTGGGGCGAATTCTAAACATTTAGCAACTCTAGCACACTGTGCTAAACTCTATGGGCCAGATTTACTAACAGTCTGTGCAAGTGCAAACCCTCTGTTGGTGTTATAAAACTACAGTCAGGATTTACTAAAGACACACAGTGAGAAATTAGGCTGCGTGCCCACCAAAGTGTTTTTACACGCAGCTGGCTGGCGTATCCCATTGGGAGCACCGCGTTTTGTTTATACTTTCGCCTGGCTCTGCAGCGCTAGCCTCCACTGACTGCCCGGCTCCTCCCAAAAGGGCGAGAGCGTTTATACTTGACGCGCTCACCATTGTACTATGCTCAGAAACGACAGAGGGCGACTCGGAATAAATGTTCTATAAACCATCAGGAAACAATGGTGAGAAGATGTAGCTACAGGTGACAATATTTATTTTAGTACACTTCACCAAAAACCACACTACAAAATGATTGTGTAAAACTCAGTAAACCTTGATATGATTTATTCGGACATTAAATCAGAATGTATGTACATATGCAGTCCTATACAAATAAAAATTAACGATCTCTTAAACATTTTCTAATTTCTCGAAACATTTTCAATTAGTTTCGTGAACATTTTTATTAAAATTAGATCTTTATTTTCATTTAAAGGGCTTATTTCTGCTATTGTTTGCTCATTTTGTAAATATAAGCAACTGATTTAGACGCAACTGGGTGCCGTGTAATGCCTCGAACTCATGCATCTTCAGTTGCAGTTACAAAATTTGACTTGCACACCGCCAGGCGAAATGGGGTCTTGCGCTCTCAATGTGGACCACCGGCCACTCCGCGTATTTTTGCCGCGCGCACACTCATTTGGACACGTCGAGTATAAACAAGGCTTAACGAGGCACTGAGTGAGTACTCCATGCTCAAGTGCTGGTCGCTGAGAGTTGAATGTTCAACTTTGAGTAAAACGCAGCACTCACCACTGTCACTTTTCACCCAGCCGTTCAATCACAGTTGAGGAGGGGCAGGACAAATACAAAACCGACCAACCGCCACATTCTACAATGTCAACAGATGAAAAAAACAAGAATCATAAATCATGAAACAAGAGCCAGGAAATACTTTACATTGTATCTGCATTTTATATAGAAACAATACAGAAACCAACTATCGTTGAAATGAAATACCAGTAACACTTCCGTGATTATTCCGTATCATTTCAAGAGTCTCAACTGAAAAAACACTGTGCTGCCAAAAAGCTCTCAAGCGCCCACAGCGAGGTGGTTTTTTTTTAGCGGTGTAAAGGCGTGGATAGGGTTATTTTTGCGACTGACTTTATTGCATATGCATTTGTAGGAGTTTCTCTTTAAGACGCAGTATTTATGGGAGGAGTGTTTAAATTAATCACGGAAGCTGATTTACTAAGGTTTGTGCTCGTCAGTTTACTGGTGTTTGTAGATAGAAACGGCTCATTCTGTCTAAGGTAATAAAAACATAACGGTTCATTATGTAAGGTCTTTATACAACACTGAAAACATAGTTATGTGTATTATATTGCATTTCTGTCAATTGATCCTCATAGATACTACACATTGCACCTTTAAAACCTTAGCGATACCCATCACTAATTATAACAGCACATCCAGACGCAACTCGCTGTATTGTTCCTAACGTGCTTTTGATTTGTGGGCACATTTGGTAAATCAAGCATTAAAATAATGCAAACAAACCATGCTATTAGCAGGTGCAAGTGACTGTTTGGGCCTCTTCGCCATGGGGTTGATCACAGAACGATGAAGCGTCCCAATGATCAAGTAATTAAAAGGGTGCAGATCAAAAGACTTTTGTATGGAAAGACCAGCACAGCAACATTCTTCTGAGACTTTGCATGTCGAGCAAAAATGCTTGAACTGACAACAGGCTTAAGTGATGTCTCGAACAGCTGAGGGGGTCTGGATGTGTGTGAGTGGGCAAGCTAAAGCTAATCCATCCTTTCTCTTCTCATAAGTTTTCCTAGGGTGTGTAAAAGCTGAGGCGGACACTTTTCCTCTGGTTTCTCACGGCCGTCTTTGAGGCGCACAATACCCGACCAGCTGAGCTTTGAACGCAACTCAGTCCTGTGGAAGTCTAGGTGCAGACAAAGGCCACGTGTGGTGAGGCCGAGAGACTGGAGCCATCAGCCATGAGGAGTTGTTTTAATGCAAGCTGACTGTCTGTACCTCCTCCTCGTCCTATCTGCCCTTCTTAATCCTCAACTTCTTGAAAGCCCCACACGCCAGAGCTGACTGCCAAAACCTCAGCAAACCTCGTAGGGAACAAAAAAAAGGGAAAGTTGACGAGGTCGCAGCAGGCCTGGACCACCTGCTCAGAGAACTCAATTGCACTCGGCAACGGTGAAAGTAAGTAAGTCGCGGTCGCTCTTATGATCCTGCCGTACAAAGGAACAAATTGCGTTCCTTGGGCCAGTCCTCCGCGGGTCAGGAATCAGGGTGAGAGCCTATGATTGGTCCTCTCAGGAAGTGTATTTGTTTGGCGAGCATGTTTTAAGCATATCTCCTTTCATCTCCTGCTTTTCTATTCTTCTGCCGCATTTGCAGAGGCACTTCTCTCAAAATTGAATGTTATTATTCCAAACAGTCTTATCTTTTATTTATTGTTGAGTGGCAGAGGCCGGCGGGTGGACGAGAGCATCTGCTGTCCTTCTGTAGCCGAGATTAAAGGGACGGATAGAGTCAGAGAGCGACATAGTGCTTCATCATCTTCATCATCATGATCTTAATTGCATGGCTGAAGTTCTGATCACTGCTAGCTTTAATCTACAGCCTCATATAAACAATGGCCAACGCTCCTGGAAGACACATATCAGTGAGGGGTCCGTTCATGGTGAACACAGACCAATGTTAGATGAATGTTGAGTTGGGTACGGTGTAAAATGTGACCCTGGACCACAAAACCAATCATAAGGGTCCATTTTGAGAAATTGAGATGTATAGATCATCTGAAAGCTGAATAAATAATCTTTCTGTTATTGTATGGTGAGAAAATGTCCTTTAAAGTTGTCCAAATGAAGTTCTTAGCAATGCATATTACTACTAATAATACATTTCTGTTATATTTACGTTAAAATCTCTTCATGGAACATGATTTTTACTAAATATCCTAATGATTTTTGGCAAAAAAGAAAAACACAAATGTGTTACCTGATGTTAAACCTCAACCATAATGAAGCATGCATGTGTAATGAGAGTCAGACTGGTTGTGTGGATAGCGGGAAGGTTCAGATGTGACGTGAGGGTGGTTAAACACAACTGGACAATGATGCATGGGCCTGGTGGATTACAGTCACACCAGCCAGGAGGACCACCCAACATGTGGTACGCAATAGCCATACGGCAAACTCCAAGACACAAACACATCTGCTCTACACGTACAAAATTCCCAAAATCGGTACATCTCCTGTGTGAAAGATAAACGCATAGACAAGTCCACCAAATACTAGTGAACATAGACAGACACACACACACACAAGGATAAGCGAGGTGATATTTTTGTGGCTGAGCCGTGACGACGAGGGTTGAGTCACAGAGCTGTTGATTAGAAAGAGGTAAACCCTTGAAATTATACAATGTCAATGATGAAGTTTCTTATTTCACACATGTATTTTGTGTGTTTGGTCACTAGACATGTTTCACGTTTCAGCGGCTAATTCCTGATCCCCTCTCTCTCAAGGCCAGTCAACATATGGAGTCCGCAAAGGACCAAAATCATCTTTCAGGTGGTCCTTTTTATCGTGTTAACTTTAGCGGCATCTAGTGGTGAGGTTGTGAATTGCAACCGCCCACCGCTCACCCCTCCCTTTCAAAGCACATAGAAAGCTACGGTGGCCGACACAGGACAAAGCTGTGTTTGTCTGAAAGAGCAGAGAGTGACTAGCGCTCTGTAGAGAAGTTTGTCCATTTAGGACCACTGTAGAAACATGACGGCACAAAATGGCAGCTTCACTGTAAGGGGATCCGCGTTGTATGGAGATATAAATAGCTCATACTAAGGTAATAAAAACATAACGGTTCATAATGTAAGGTCTTTATACACCACTGAAAACAATATGTCCATTATATTGCATTTCTGTCAATGAATCCTTATAAATGTATTGAGAGTCCATTCAACCAAAACGTTGATGCTTCAGAAAAATTAATAAAGACATAGTAAAAGTAATTCATATGAATAAAGTCCAAGTTCTCTGAAGAGACACTTTATAAAAAGAGCATATTTAATTTAGGCTCTTATTCTTTTATTATACATTCAGTCAAACCAACATTTATTTAGACAGCTTCAACATTTTTCTCACATAATCAGAGTTATAATTTATAAAAAATATAGTGTAGAAAATGGTAATAAAAAAATGTCAAGAACTCAGAGTTAGCTGTTAAATTTAAAGGATTAGTTCACTTTTACATAAACTTCTGCTGATAATTTACTCACCCCCATGTCATCCAAGATGTCCATGTCTTTCTTTCTGCAGTCGAAAATAAATTAAGGTTTTTGATGCAAACATTTTTCCTTATAATGGAGGCAATGGACCCCAAACGGTTAAAGGTCCGAATGACAGTTTCAGTGCCGCTTCAAAGGGCTTTAAACCATACCAGACGATGAATAAGGGTCTTATCAAACGAAACGATCGGTCATTTAAAAAAAAAAAATCAAAATTTTAAATTGTATAAGCACAAATGTTCGCCTTGCTCCGTTCTGTGATATGTCTACGTGACGTCATGTAATAAGCAGTTACGTTGAAAAGGTCACGCTTGCCGTAGGCGGAAATACAGAGTCAGTGTTGAACGTGCACAATAGAAAAAAGGGAGTTAAAAGGTAAAACAGCGATGTCGGACGATTTTGAATCCTCCTTCCGCTCTTTTGAAAACATTGACTTGGTACTTTCGCCTATGATAAGCGTGACCTTTTCAACTTAACTGCGTATTACGTGACGTCACGTACACATATCACAGAACGGAGCAAGGTGAACATTTGTGCTTATAAAACTTAAACTTTTTTTTTTTTTTTTTTAAATGACCGATTGTTTCGTTAGATAAGACCCTTATTCATCGTCTGGTATGGTTTAAAGCCCTCTGAAGCTGCACTGAAACTGTCATTTGGACCTTGAACCGTTTGGGCTCTATTAAATCTATTATAAGGAGAAAAACCTGGAATGTTTCCATCAAAAACCTTAATTTCTTTTCGAGTGAAGAAAGAAAGACATGGACATATTGGATGACATTGGGGTGAGTAAATTATCAGCAAAAGTTTATTTAAAAGTCAACTAATCCTTTAAGGACACAATTAGATAATACGAATTTAGCTCAACCAATGACCAAGCAACGCTTCATTTTGTTCAGTCAAAACCAGTCAAAGTGTCTGAATAATTTTGGGCCAACATTTTTATCAAATTTACTGGGTTTTGGGGTATAATATGTCATTTAACTTTGCTATCCTTGCTTTCATAAATGAACTATAGTGTTTTGCACACACTAGTGAAACATTATATCTGTGTCTGGTCTGTGTCTATTTATATTTTTGGTTTGACTTAATTTATACAACAAACACCAGGCAAGCTGAGATTGGGAGAAATGAGAACTGTACTCTGGACAGAAGTCGGTGTCTTGCGTTCAGCGCATGTCATTCAGGGATTTGGGGAGTAACTCGCAGCTCAAGCCAAAGTCTATTTCTAGAAGATTTCCTAAAATAAAGTCCTGAGCTCCAAATCTGACAGAAGAGAGCAAAACTTCCTTCTGCAGCCAAGAGCATGAACTCAGCGGTGCCATCACGTCACTGCTGACGAAACACTGATCTCGTAAAGAAAGTCAACAGACCTCCAGCGAGAACCGCTGAAACTACCTCGGTCTTTAACACAGGCCAGAACTGAGTCATTTAATCAGCAAACCTGATCCCACACTAACACAATACAGCAGATCTACCAGGACAAGAGCTTTTCAGCACTTTAGGGAGTTCAACAAAAAATCATTTACTCATCCCTATGTTGCATTTTTTATGTCCGTGGTGCGTGGAATACAAAATTAATTGAATGTCCATGCTGGTTTTCAAACAAGTCAAATAATATCTCTGTGTGAGGAACAGACACAAATTTAATTTAACGATTTTGGTCATTCAGGTAAGTGTTATACATCATTATAATCTGTTGAGTTTCTACTTGTATTTGTGTAGTCACAATAAAAACCTAATGTTGTGCTTTTTGCTAAATAAAGAAAGCAAACATGATGCACAATCTGCAGCCTCCCTGTCAATGAAGTCTATTCTGATACTCTAACTTAGTGAATACTTGTCACACAAACATGAGAACATATGTCTAAAGAAACCGTGAAATGTTCTCTGTTTATGTTTAGGTTAGGGTTATCTCCAGTCAGCTTGTTTTACGCCCATCTTTAAGAAACTTTTAGTTATAATTGAATTCATTTCAGGATGGACACAATTTGTTCAGTAAACCACTGTTTAATAAAAATAAATAAAAGCTATTGTATATTTAGTTTTCTCTCCCCTGCTGTACTGAACTTGTACCGAACCGTGACTCAAAAACTGAGGTACATACCGAACTGTCAGTATTGTGTACCGTTACACCCCTACTCCACACACTCACACTGAGAGAAGTGGTGTCTAATATCAATGACAAGAATGTGTGCCGAAGTGTCGTGTCTGCAAATGATATTGGTTTCCTTTTTGAACAGTTTAGACTTTGAACAAGTAAAAAAAAAGTTACACTTTAATGACGTAGTTACATTGTACTTACTCAAATAAAGTAATATTAATTAACTACATGTGTGTACTATAGAGTTAAAGTTAGGGTTTGGTTTAGGGATAGTTCCTTGTAATTACGCACAATTTACTGTTATTTCTATAGTAAGTACATGTAGTAACATGCAACTATGTCACCTTAAAACATTTTTTTGGTTACTTGAAAATGTCTGAGATGTGGACTAAAGCAAACACAGACAAAAACAGGAAGTTGAGTGCGAAGTGAGCTGATGTCGTTCCTCACGTCTCATTAAGTCAGTCGTCATCTGAGCTCAAACCCTTTACTACAACCGTGCCAACTGCAATGCACTAATCTGTGCTTCATCTGTGCTTTTTTAATTCAACATCACAAAACATTTGCAGACTTGTGATGTAAAATGTTAAGAAAGCTCCCTTACTCTATACAGAGAAAAAACTTAATTGATTGTGTAATTTAACAGTAAAATTCAGCTTTTGGAAGTGAAAATAACACGTCATCTTGTATTTTAGAGTGAGAGAAAACAAACGTAAATTAGCATTCTGAAAATAAATACATCAATTAAGCAGCCATAAGGGACAAATGGGCTCCTATAAGGGACAAAGTTAGGCGCCAAATAATTTTTGTGTCACAAAAGAATAAATGTTTTATTTTTTTCACATGCAATTAAATGGGCTTGTTGAATTTCATTTTTAGCTCCTTCCATTCTTTCTCATGGAGACAACAGTTTACGTAAAAATATAAGAGACATGTAGGATATATGAGAAATATATCTTAAAGAAAGCTTGATGTCTACTTTAAACAAACCAATGTGACCATTATACAGCATGAAAAAAATGTGACAAAGGGCCCTATTATTAGGGTTGCACAATATGAAAAATTTTAACCGATACCGATAGCCGATAATTAAGTCCTTCTCATGGCCGATACCGATAACCAATACATTCATATTTTTATATTATAGTTTACGTATAATCTGCAGCACCCAGGAGAATATAAAATCTAAGAGGCACTGATGAAACTGATATTTTAGTAGCTCTGGCCTAACTTGCCAAACATCAGTCCTGACTCTTTAAATGTTTTTATTTTTTGTGTAAGGCACCACAATACTCGATTAGGAATTTCAAATGCCTGCTGAATGGGGACATCGCCGCTCCATGTTACGGCGGCTTCACACCGCACGCGCAAGCAGAGGAGAGCGGAGAGCCGTGCGCGTAATGTACATTCACTTTGCCAGCGTTTGTCTCGCGCAGCTGAACCGTGGCTCGTGTATTGCAAATACAGGCAAATATCATCCATTCTGTCACTTTTCCGGTGTTCTCCTCCGACCCCTGTCTGCTGCAAATGCGACTGTTCCTCTGTCCCAAACACACATGCATATAACATGCTGTATAAAGGTAGTTTACGTGATAAAAGTAACCTTAAAGTCAAGATAAGCCTCTAGTTTTAATCATTGAAACAGGCCTTTGAAATTTAGGCAAAATTTGTTTTGTGTATTTTATTTTTCACAGCGCTGGATGTCATATGGTGATTGTGAAACACACAGAACACTTCACTACATGATTTCATGGTGAAATTTGTTATTTGTCATGTTAATCAGGTCAATTTAGCGTTAGTAGCTGTACAGCTTCGCTGCAATGATGCCCTTTCAAGTGAGATAAGATTATGTGTTAAAACTTGACGACTTTTTCCTTCTCTCAAATCCTTGCTGAACATGCTTTGCAAATAGCAATAGCATTGTCCTCCGCTACAGAGAAAAACTTCCAGACCGACGAAAACATGTTCACAGATGATGACGTAACGAGCGACAGCGACAGTCACTTGCACTCGGAAAGCAGGCGAATCTCGGATAAATCAGACTGATTGGCAGACAGCAAGAGTACTTTATCGGATCTAGTTATCAGATTTCTTTTATTTATCGGAGCAATAAAAATAACGTTATTTTCACCCACATCGTCCAACAAATTATCAGTCCGATAAATATTGTGCATCCCTACCTATTATACACCCGGCGCAATGTGACAAGTGTTGTTTGCTAGTCTCAGCCCGACACAGTTCTCATGTCAAGCTCAACATTGTTTAAATATCAAATGCACTGGCGCATCTGTTCACCCATGGGTGTCTGGTTTGAAAACCAGGTGTGTTCAGGAGCATTGTTGGAGCGTTGATATTTTGAGAAGCTGAAAACGACTGCGCCATTCACCAACACAAACCTGCTCTAAAGTCAATAGCAGTATTTTTGTGTTATTTAAAGGGTGTGTTAGTAATATGAGCCTATAGGCGGTGCACAACACACACAGTCTGATTATTTCTCACACAGGAACGCACAGAGGCAAAACACGTTTAAATATTTAAATAAAAGGATTTCTCTGGAGAAGTGTTCAGTCTTTCCTCCATGTAAACAGTGAATCATCCATGTGCGAGCACAACTGGCTTTTAAAGGGAATGGGAGATGAGACTCTGATTGGTTTATTGCACGTTACACCCAAAACACTCCCATGACTCATTAAGATAGGGAAAAGCCTTTTGGACCATACGCCGGTATGCCGAACGTTATTCCCGTCGTTAAACTAGCAAAAGTGGATTCAGACACGCCATGCGCACAGATAGTTTAAATAGGGCCCTCAGTTTTCATTGACTAAAACTACACTAAAGAAAAACAGAACAAGGTTGACTGAATATGATAAAAAAAAAAAAAAAACGTACATTTGGCACAGGACTATGACTAAATTAACAATACATGGGATACCTGTTTGGAAACAGTCATGATTTTGGCAAATTGCATACAGAAATTAGCCACTGCATCTCAGAGATCTGGATCGAAATTCATCTCATCAAATTCTTCCACCAGACCAGAAGAGATGATCAGAGCATTCATTTTATAGCGCTACTCACTGTCTGTCAGCAATACCCTCATTTCCATCTGGTTCACTTTGTGCCTGTGAATTTTTTTTTTTTTTTTTAAGATGATGATGAATCTGAGACAAAGTTGCTTAAATAAATCATAACTATGGAGTCATGCCTGTGTGATGAGAGACCGATCTGTTATCAAAAACTCATCTCTTGCTGTACATCAGGTGCTTTTATGGAGGCGCCACGACTGCCCATGGACACAATCACTGCTGAGTGACATGAAAATGTTTTCTGGGAAATTGACTGGAGTGAACCGAGCTGCCAAATAGTGTTTAAAAACTGGCTGAACATTCAGGTGTGGCGAGTTAATACAACATACCTGATATTTGATATGGATGAGAATGTTGAATGTGTTCACTGTCTGTAATTTCAAACGTCTGTGCTGATGTGTACATAATTGAACTTGCCTGAATATAATCTGCACCATATCATTGGCCGTTCTGTGTGTATGTACACATGACTTGTTAAAGAAGAGGATACTCATCTGCACTTCTGTACTTGTGTCTTCAGAGAGATTGAATAGTGACATGGTACGGCGGTAAAAACAGGACATGGCAGATGTGTGTTTACTCTAGTACAAGAATAAAGTAAAACATCTCTATAGAGCATTGCAAACGCTAGACCGCACCTGCAAAGAAGCCTGCCGCCGCCAGTCGCGCTCCCATTGAAGGATGGTACTAATTCACACAGGGGTTTTGCTCTGCTATACGACGTCTAATACTTACTGACACAATGACACATATAATCACTGCTTTACACTACTGAACACAAAATAGTCATACTGGCCGTCTTAATAAATAAATAAATTATAGAACAGTTATCAAACAATTTAACATTATGCTCTCCAAAGAAAATATGATGTCTCGAGCCCTAAATGTTTAAGACCATGGGACTGTATTTGGTTTTATACATATCTGAATGCAATCAGATCAAATTTAGCAAGTGTGAAAATCAAAAAAATCTGTTTCGTGCTACATTCATATGTGGTTTGCATCCTATTCGAATTGCATTGGAAATCTACTTCAGTGTGACCGCGCTGATCGGATTTTGTGTGGCTTATGTGACTTTCTCACACCACATCAAACATAACTCGTCAGAAGTTGTTATAGAAAAAATGCTGAAAGATGCTGCAGAATATATTGCATTTTATATTTTTTTGACCCTGGAGCTCAACACTAATCATGCGTCTCACGGGTATATTTGTGGCAATAGCCAACAATACATTGAATGGGTCAAAATTATCAATTTTTCTTTTATGCCAAAAATCATTAGGATATTAAGATCATGTTCCATGAAGATATTTTGTAAATTTCCTACTGTAAATATATCAGAAATGTATTATTAGTAGCAATAAGCATTGCTAAGGACTTCATTTGGGCAACTTTAAAGGAGATTTTCTCAATATTTATACTCAGATTCCAGATTTGTCTCAGCCAAATATTGTCCTAATAAACCATACATCAATGGAAAGATAATTTATTCAGCTTTCAGCTGATTTATACATCTCAATGAAAAAAGACCCTTACGACTGTTTCTGTGGTCCAGGGTCACATATAACAGAATAAAGCCGCTGCCTCAGATTCAGATGCTGTCGCCCAGCGAGTGGCAGCTACACATTGTCATGTTGTAAATAAGACAACATCTGTATTGCAAAGCCCTCCATGTTGCGGCTGTTGTTGGCATATGCCTACCAATGCATATTCCATATTCCATAAAATGAAACAGCGGCATGAATACACAAATAAAGCTTTAAGAAGCTTGTGTAGCCATTAACACTGTCATACACAATAGTGTTGGCATGAACTAACAACACTTTTAAAGCCTTTTGGTTTATTTTAATCTGTACCAATCTGTACAGGCTATTAAAATAAAGTGAATAGTAATAGCATCCAGGGTATGAAATGAACACTCGCCTAATGCGGGTATAAATCAACTGTGGCGGGTAGCAATGTCAAATCACTAGCCAGTTTGGTTAGTTATTAGTGTATTCACCTTGTTGGGGAAGTTTGTGTGCCAAATCTGTGCAGATTTAGAGCAAATAAGTCAGTCATCATGATATAGCTATTAAACACAGCGTATTAGCAGAATCAGTGCAAATCTGACTTAAAGCAATAGCAGAGATTAAAAATCATCAATAATGTGGCGAAATGAATACGAAATCTGGTAATTGTTATTTTTGGCTAGTAGAAGTTCTGAATGGCGGTAATTTCAAAATGTATGTAGCCAAATGAGTGAAAAGTGATTTTCAAACCCTCATTACAAACTAGCATGAGCTAACATTAATGGACAAATGTTTACTCCCCTAAAGGTCACTGGGTAATTCACACTGGACTAAGACAGAATGGGGGAAGCATTTTAATAATCCTATGAATGCATAGCCAATAAAAAAATGCAGAATCAAATTAATCGAATTGCATTGAATTTTAATGTGAATTGTCTCAAATCGAAAACGTATGAATCGTGAACTGTATCGATTGGCTGTCCTAATCTGAACAGTTGTTATCCACAGCATGGACAATTAATGGTTTTAGATTTATTCCCATCGGATACACAAATAATCGGATTTGGACTGACAGTGTTTGGTCCTGTTTGGTCTTTATGCGTATTTCTTCTCAAATCTCTCATGGATACCTTCAAATAAAGTGTAACCACAGTTTCTGTGTTACAGTGTAATTATACTTTTAATAATAATAAGTAATATTAATTACTTTACATTTAAGTTCTATAGGGTTAGGGTTTGGTTGAGGGTTAGTTACATGTAATTATGCATCATTTACTGTTATTACTATGGTAAATACATGTAACGTGTAACAAGGACACTGTAAAATAAAGTGTAACCAGGTTTAGAGTTATAACTATAGTAACTTGATTTGAGTGCACATTACATTACATAAGTAACACATTATGTGTGTCCATATATTGACATGAACCATCAGGGGATGAGATGATGCAACCAGCCATTAAAACTGAAACACATGCCCATCACCGATGGCAAAACGTCTGTGAGAAACCAGCCCGTGTCAACAAGGATGAAGCCAAACCACAGAACTATCCGGTTCTGAGTTACAGTCACAGTTCCACCTGAAGAAAGTGCGACTTTCGCTAAGGCGTCTGTGGGAGCCGTGGAGACAGACGTGGACAGTGGTCGGGGAGCAGGAGGCCCTCGTGCACCACGATCATGACCCATTGTTGGCAAGGAGGAACCAGAGGCTGCGTCTGGAACAGACACACTCGACCGCACCTTCCCGTTCCCAGATGCCTTGCCACTCTCGCTTTCAGGCAGGACTGGACCATCACACGCCAAGAACAAACTCCAGAGACGCCATGCACATGGCACACCAAACAACCGATCGATCGATCGCGCTGTCAATACAGCCAGGAAACCACAAAATCCAACACACACACAATAAATAATGCATTAATTAACTGACTATCCTTAAATCTTTACCTGGCAAAGCCATGAAGTGATTTAGACTTTGTTCAGCAGTTTGAAGAGAGAATTGTGGTTGCTAGTTATTTGGGGATTTTTTGCTAGACTTTTGCTAGTTTCTAGGTTGTAGGGAACAGACAGATAGATGGGCGTAGACAGATTTTGTGGCCCGTATAACATGACCGTTTTTAATGGAAGAGTAAGCGATATGGGTAATACCAGGCTAAAGGTCTATGTTTGCTGGCTTGAATTTACACTACTTTAAAAAAATGCTGGGTTGTTTTTTTGTCCATATTTGACCCGAATTTGAATTTAAAACAACCCAGCATTTTTTTGAGTGTACATGTTGAACATTTTGGTGAACTAACTCAACTTTACACAGTAACAGCAGCACAGGTTTGTCAAGCTTTAATGAAGCAGTCAAGCATTAAAACTCAATGTGTTACTATTGCAAACCAAATTTAACCATTAATCCATAAAATCTCAAATGAGACATCGGGCCCCTAAATGCACTACAGGAAGAGGCAACTACTAAAAGAAAACTCAATTCCTTTTAGGAAGAGCCCTTCTACAAGGCCATTAGTAACTTCACTAATGAAGTAATTTCAGCAAATAAAAATCTTAGCTTAGCTTCAATTTAATACATTAATCAATTATCATACGGTAGATGTCAAGATTGAACTTTGGCATTGGCAATTGAGCAAATTATTTGATAGACAGATGCATTTTTTATGGACTTCACAAACAGAACAAGGGTTACTGCCATTGTAAAGCTTGGAAGAGCCAGGACTTTTTTAGTATAACTCAACTTTTATGAAAGGAGAATGTCATTTACACCTAGGATGACTTGAGGGAGAGTAAATCATGGGCTAATTTTCATTTTTGGGTGAACTAACCCTTTAAAATAGGGTCCTAAGACTCAAGATCCAGCCATGAAGTATGGATTTACAATACACACTGGGCCCAAAAACAATGACTTGCAGTATAGATTAAAATATAAACTTTTACCAAAATAAAGCTTGCAAGCTTTCAAAATGTGAAGCAATAGATATGTTTTTCAAAATGAATACACTTAGTGGTTGTCAAACTTTATAGAACATGTTCATTTATAATTCAATTTTTTTATTGCTGTTTTTCATAAATTATCACTTACACTGAAATGAACAAAATGCCCTTGAACATGTTTATTTATAACCGCAGGTTATTCTGGTACAACCGACTCAAATCCATAAAAAGTGATGTTGAAAACAATTGGCTAATAATTTCAAGAGTGGCTCAGAGTAGTAAAGTTAGTTCTGAGAAACGCTGCTGTTTGATGCTTGCCGATACTCTTTGGTTTGATATTTTTGCAATGAAAATCAGACAATGTATTCGCAGATGAGACATGATGCCCAGTGAATTCACTTCAAGTGTTTAGCCTTCAGAATGAGTCACATTCATACTCACTTCGCCCATAATTTACCCTACAAACGTCAGCTGATACGGGACGTTCTAAATTTATTCATTTCCATTAATTCCTGTGCAAAGCAAAATCATACCTAAAAAACATTTTAGACCATAAGTTTTAATATCGGATGTGTGGGCGACGGTAGCAGTGTCAGACGAGGAGCGATTATTGTGTTGATTTAGAGACATAACTCCTGGATTACGTCACACAGCTCACAACCGCAAAAACAGCATCAAGGCGTGTCTGTTTGCTGATATTATCTGAGTAATCGAATTAATGAGGCCATCCATTCCTTCCATCACAGCTCACATATCACCTTCCGCACCAACACAATATCACCGACTTCTGGAAAGTTATCACACACAATAATTATGACAGTCAATCAATCTGGAAGACTTCCTGTTCAAAGTGAACATGGATAACGAGTTAAAACAAACCGCTGTAGGTTTGGTGAACAACTTTAATGATCCACGATTTGCTTGATTGTCATGAAACACACAGACTAGACCTGTGTTTTTCACAAGTTTTGCGAGAGTTTTATCTGAACCGGTCTATCAAGAGCTGCTCTCTGTTCATAGTTCAAGTTGGCTTGGTGACACTTCTCATAGTCTTATATTTTGATGATCCCCCCAAAAAAGTGGAGATGAGAAAAGATGTATTAGAAGCGTTATAAGATCACGTATGCTCTCTGTCAAACCGGTTCATGTCCTGTCACTCATCTCTCTGATGGACTGTTCCCATGGAGACATTCTGGTGTTTTTGTTTTGAACCGTAGTTCATTTTTAACAACACACATTTGGTTAAGTAATACACAGGCTCATGTTACGTATATTTTAAATATAGGGATGGTTAAAGAGACTATACTCAAAACATACCATCAAGTGTCTTATTGCTTACACTAAATTTGTGTCTTGTTTCCAGTCCAAACATCTAACAATTCTTAAAACATGAAGCATTTACTAGACAAGTAACAATTATTGTCTTGTTTTGGGGAAAAAAGCTCAAAATTAAGTGAGTTTCTGCTTAAGATAAGCAAAGTAATTTTAATTCAAACAGAAAAGTGGATTATTTTGCTTATCCCATTGGCAGGTTATTTAGATTAAGCAGAAACTCACTTCATTTTGAAGTATTTTTTCCCAAAACAAGACAATAACTTTTGCTTGTCTAGTAAATGCTTATTAATGCAAGAATATTAAGATATTTGGACTGGAAACGCAACACTTTTTGCAGCGTAATAAGGACACCAATGTTTGGACAATCAGCATCCCTGACCTGAACTATCCCACGCTATAATTCCTCTGCAACTACAAAAACGGTTTTCTAAAGCTTTCCTAAGCAGAAGAGTTGATTGTGGAAAGCACCAGGCTGTTGGTCTGGGAACTGTGTCAGAACAGGAACAAAAGATGACTTCACAGAGCAAGAATCCAGAGTATGTGAACGAGACAAACTCAGACACATTCTCATTTAGGGAGCATTACTGCACACCTACTGTAGATCTGAGACACCTGCGGAGGAAACTGTGGCCTGAGCCTTACTGAACACTAGCGTGGCGTCAGCCGGGAAAAACCCTGAACCCCACACACCCACAATGCACTACATCTCTCTGAGGAAAACGCAAGGTGACAGCTCACTCTGCCTGATATTGATACTGCCCATGTGTAAGGACAATAGATATTAAGCCCAAACAGTGGGACAGTGGCGTTTATAGCCCCAGTCTGTCTGTCTCCAATGTGGCAGTGCAACTTTACAGAAAACAGTGATTTGTGGGTTACACTGAGATTTCCCTTTGTTTAAGTCGTTTAATTATAAAATGCTTATCAGGTCAGCGCTGTTATAAACGTGTTTGTCATGATGTGGAAGGATGTGCGTACCCATTATGTAACTGAGAACTACACATCTAAAAAGTACTTGAAATTTAATAATGAACTACAGTCCAAATAATAAATCAAGAACTTTGAATGTGCTTTAGTATGTTAATAAACATGCTTTAAAGGGTTAGTTCACCCAAAATTTTTAATTCTGTCATTAATGACTCACCCTAATGTCGTTCCACACCCGTAAGACCTCCGTTCATCTCCGGAACACAGTTTAAGATATTTTAGATTTAGTCAGAGAGCTTTCTGTCCCTCCATTGAAATTGTAAGTAAGGTATACTGTCCATGTCCGGAAAGGTATGAAAAACATTATCAAAGTAGTCCATGTGACATCAGTGGGTTAGTTAGACTCTCTTGAAGCATCGAAAATACATTTTGGTGCAAAAATAACAAAAACTACGACTTTATTCAGCATTGTCTTCTCTTCCGTGTTTGTTTGAATCCGTGTTCACGACTCCGCAGTGACGCTGCTGACGTTAGACGCTGCTGACGTGTTATCTTGTGCGCCCCGAGTATTCGGGTTCAAATAAATATGGCAGAGCAAAAAAATGCAAGTCTTGCTCTGTGTTGAAATCCTTAGACATGTTTACGAAGGTTGTTTTGTTTACAGCGTGCGTCTACCTCAGACTATAAACCAATCTCGGGCGCACTAGATAACACGTCATGAACGCAGATTGACAACAGACCCATTTTTGGACCAAAATGTATTGTCGATGCTTTAAAAAATTTTTAACTAACCCACTGATGTCACATGGAGTACTTTGATGATGTTTTTATTACCTTTCTGGACATGGACAGTATACCGTACATACATTTTCAATGAAGGGACAGAAAGCTCTCGGACTAAATCTAAAATATCTTAAACTGTGTTCTGGAGATGAACGGAGTTCTTACGGGTGTGGAAGAACATTAATTACATAATTTTAATTTTTTGGTGAACTAACCCTTTAAAGTAACTTTCACAGCAAAACTTTTAATCTGACATTGTTACAAAGTTTACTTAAGTTTCTTAAGAGGCCTTTATTTTATTGACATTAAAACACTGTACACTAAAAGTGCACATTCAATACAACTAAGTGCACTTCTTTTTCACAAAGGCTGATAATACACCGATCAGGCATAACATTCTGTTAGAAGCAGGAAAAATGGGCAAGCGTAAGGATTTGAGTGAGTTTGACAAGGGCCAAATTGTGATGGCTATACGACTGGGTCAGAGCATCTCCAAAACTGCAGCTCTTGTAGGGTGTTCCCGGTCTGCAGTGGTCAGTATCTATCAAAAGTGCTCCAAGGAAGGAACAGTGGTTTACTGGCGAAAGTGTCATGGGCGGCCAAGGCTCAGTGATGCACGTGAGGAGCGAATGCTGGTTAATGCAGTTAATGCAGGTTCTGATAGAAAGGTGTCAGAATACACAGTGCATCGCAGTTTGTTGTTGCGTATGGGGCTGCATAGCCGCAGACCAGTCAGGGTGCCTATGCTGACCCCTGTCCACCGCCAAAAGCACCAACAGTGGACATATGAGCACCAGAACTGGACCACGGAGCAATGGAAGAAGGCGGCCTTGATGAATCACATTTTCTTTTACATCACAACACACAAACAAGTCTGATCCATGGAGGACCCACCTCGCAACTTACAGGACTGAAAGGATCTGCTGCTAACATGAGTGCAATATAAGTGTTTGGTTTATAAAATTCAACACCCAAGTATGCAATCTAGGTAATCTACTATGTAAACATCCAGTTTAGAAAGCCTCTTTGGTTATAGTTTTCATCTTAATGCACAGCGACGTGGTGTTTGTGCTGAACCAGATCGAAACCGTTAACATGGGAATCTGAAATGAAAAGGCGTCTGAAACAGATCTGAGAACAAGACACTCATTAACCACTGGTTAGCAGTCAGAGCACTTCATCAGACTCAACAGGAGAGAAGACGCACTCCGCAGTGGCATGACTGTGTGTTACTTCTTTTTTGTTAATGTGTTTTTGTTGATACCTGTGTGGACCGAGGGGTCAGGAGAGACAATGGGCCATGTGTGAACGCTCTGAGAGACAACCACACGGTGTAGAAACGCTCCTGCAGAACAGGGAAACGAGTGTGCACGCGGCCGGTGTGGTGAACCCACAATGGGATTCAGAACCCGTCTTTCACCTTTATTGTGTGTGTCGGTTCACCACAACCCCAGTTTTCCTTCTCTGAGACAGACAATCACAGTCATTGTGCTGTTTACGAACAGCCTACAGACACCAGAACTGCCTTCTGTGTGTATGTGTATGTGTGTGTGTGTGTATCATATCGTTCGGTTAGGAGCAGTGGGCAAAAAGGAGAAGACTGATTTCTCAGCTGTAAGCATTAGTGTGCATTTAAAAGACTCGACTCTTTCTGCTTGTGTTGTGGGGCAGATTCCTGATTTATCGCTCATTGTTATGTGTGCGTCTGCGGAGGGGGCCGGGCCAACACATGCCCGCGGACCACTGCGCAGTCATGTCCTCACCCGCAGGAGCCTATCATTACAGCCGTCACGCTGCCATCTCCGCACCAATCCCACAAGCCCCGACAGAGACCGACACACACCTGGAGGCCCAAACATCCTGTTCCCAGCCCGGCCGCACACAAACATGGCCCATTCACAGGCTGTTATTCAAGCCCTCTCTCCTGGCAAACCACAAATGTTTTTCTGCTTTTCAATTTCTTTTCATTGTTATTGTGCTTCATGTCTGTGCAGTGCCACGGTTCGAGGGCTTTCGGTGCCAGCTACCACAGGTGCTGCTCCGTGGGCTAAGAGAGAGAGAATTGACACTGCCTTGTGTAAACATTTAACGCCTAAAGACTTCAGAACACAATCAGAATCTTCCTGTATTATTCACTACAGTTGACAGATTTACAGCTTTTCATCTGAAGACAAACAAGCTCATTGTGGGTGTCTCATGACTACACACAGCGTAGCTGAACATCAATCCAAGTTTGTCTAGCCTTCAACAATTCGTTCAAGAGCAAGGCTTGGAATGTGTGAGTGTTTCCTTGTTTTCAGAACGGCGCGCTTCACACACAGCAACGGGACTAAAGCTTATGCCCCTTCTAATTGATGGCTTTTCTAGTCATTTCTAATGACAAACCTTAACACTATGCCATGTGATGTCAAGCTCTATGCTTTCAGCTGCATTCATTTCCAGCATGACGATGCCCCTGTGCACAAAACCGTCGGTATGTCAAATAAAGTCACCTTCATTAATATAGCGCTTTTTACAATACAGAACGTTTCAAAGCAGATTTACTGTGATTTGAATAGAAATTAAAGGGATAGTTCACCCACAAATAAAGATTTGCCTATGATTTACTCTCCCTCAAGTCATCCTAGATGTGTATGACATTCTTCTCTCAGAAGAATACAATCAGAGTTATATTAAAGAAGTTCTGGCTTATCCAAGCTTTATAATGGCAGTGAATGGCGGATTCTGTTTTGAAGTCCATTCAAGTGCATTCATCCATCATAAAAGTGCAACCATCCATCATAAAAATGCATCTGTCCATCATAAAAGTTCATCTATTCATCATAAAGGTGCTCCCCACGGCTCAGGGGAGTAATTAAGGCCTTCTGAAGCAAAGTGGTGCGTTTGTGTAAGAAAATAGCCACATTTAAGACTAAAATAACTAGCTTCCGGTCAGCGATGCAAGTCAACTTACGGCGAATCCATAACAATAACTTTGGCTTTCAACCTCCAAAATGAGGGGAAAAAAACACAATGTCATTATAAATTGTCCAGTAACACTTTAATTTCATAGATTAAAAAAATATATATGGACTTAGTGTCTGTGACGTCACCTGTAGGTTTCTGATGAGAATTTTTGACACCTCAAGTAGGTGGAGAGTGGCCATCGAAAATGGGCAAAGAGGCGGGACGTGGGTGGAGCTGAGTTGATGGCTAACAGACAAACGACAATCCATCTGTCACTCAAAGTGGTCACTCCCTTAATTATGCAGAACTTTAAGGCTTAATATAATTTAAACGGATGAGATATAAAAACATTCACCCACTAACAGTCAATTATCTATAGACCAAAATCACTTTTTGTACCAGGTTGTAAACATATTGTTTTTCTGTTGTAAAGTTTTAACATGGGGGTCTATGGGATTGACTATCTTTTTGGAGCCTGTCTTTAGTGGCCAGTCAATGAATTGCAGTTTAAGTCACTTCAGTGTTGGATTCAACAGAGACCGCAGGAGGTTGGACTTGTTTATTTTACAGTGTCCTTGTTACACATTACATGTAGTTACTGTAGTAATGACTATAAATTATGCATAATTGCATGCAACTAACTCACAACTAAACCCTAACCCTATAGTAAGCACATGTAGTCAATTATTATTACTCAGTACTTAAATGCATAATTTTACTCTAACATGGACACCCTAAAATAAAGTACACAACTGTTGTATGGAGCCATGTAAAGATTCTTCATAATACAAACTCTCTGAGATAGTCGTCGATATTTGGAACAACACAAGGGTGAATACATAATTCTGAGTTGATTTCATCTCTCGGGCCGCTCCACATACTCAGAGCTCCACAGGGCCGTTTTCCAGCTGAGAGGCAACATTTAAACAGCGAGCTTCATGCACAGTCCCACCCTGCTGCGTTCAGCACCATAACACACTTTAACAAGCAAGTCTCCCTTTGATGCAGCCCTGCAAACCATGTGTGCTAACTCCAGAGAAACTGCAACAGGAGCTTTGCCCCACCTGACCTCCATGTTTAAAACCACCCACACACACAGACGCGAACGTGTCTAAATACTCTTAGAAACAAGTCTGATCTTGGGTCAGTTTTGAACTTTCGTGTCACAATGGGTGTAGTGATGCAGATTATGAGGGGCAGAACTTCACCCACGTGGATTCTGGGATTCTTCTGCCATCATGGCCCCGTTTCACAGTAACTACAATGTGCAATAGCTTGTGGCAGAGATGTGCTTTCACACTTGATTTGATTTCTTGGGGCCAGCTTTACTAACAGTTTGCGTAAGCAGAGACCCTCTGTTGGCGTTATAAACTACTGTCAGAATTTACTAAAGACACGCAGTGAGAAATGAGCGCTGTAAATGTTGTCAATGCTAGAGGTGTAACAGCACACGTATTCGTACCGAATCGTTTCTGTACAGGACTTCCGGTACGGTGCGTGTTTTGAACAGTTCCCAGTGCAATCTTTAACAGTTACCAGTCGGCTTGTTTTAAGCGCAGACCTCAATCTGAGTTCCCACACAAACATATTTATTTTGCAACTTTTCAAGTGCCAACCCAGGATTCATCCAATCAGATCGCCCTATGCAAATACCCAGCAGACGCTAGCCAATTGCGTTCATGCAACCCTAGAGCAGACGTGTGATTGGCTGTTGTCACTATGACGGTCGCATCAGCGCCAAGCTTCAGCTCCGTCAAGCTTGAACGCAGAAGCCCCGTGTGAATGCAGCGTAAATGTTGTGAGTGACAGGTTGCTGAAGGGGAGGAGCCATTGCACCAGCTGTGTGTACGTAAATATTTTTGGGGAAAAATATAAAAAATTTAAAAATATATAAATAAATATTTCATCCCTGCTCCACCTCAGCGAACAAAAAGGAGAAAGAGGAAAAAAGCATGTAAACATTTGAAATGGGCCATTGTGGCAGCAATATATGCAATTCAATTTTAAAATATGTTTTAAATACAACATATATTTATGTTCAAATATAAATCATGCAGCTATATGTTAAAAAAAAAAAAGATTTAAATAATAATTTGTAATAATAATTTCCCCCCCTATTATTACATTTTAATTTAATTGTATAATTCCATCATCGTGAGTTTTATCACTGAGGTCCACATGAGAAACAATTATCTTCCGAATAGGCCTTAAGTGTGAGTACAGATTTGGCTTCAGCAAATCACTAAACCTGTATGCTTTATTAGTGCTGTGTTTACTGAGTTTGATCTTTTAATAACACTAATTAAGCCACATTAACGGTTTTCAGGAAAAGCTGAATGTGTAATTAAACACTGCTTTCATATTCATGACTCATCTGCTTTTCTGTACATAGTGTGCTTTATTAATGCGCATTATTATGGCCAGCACCATATCACCCTGTAACCCAAGACTGGTTTCCCACTGGAGCTAAGCAGGGCTGAGCCTGGTCAGTACCTGGATGGGAGACCTCCTGGGAAAACCAGGTTGCTGTTGGTAGAGGTGTTAGTGAGGCCAGCAGGGGGTGCTCACCCTGTGGTCTGTGTGGGTCCTAACACCCCAGTATAGTGATGGGGACACTATACTGTCAAAGAGCACTGTCCTTCGGATGAGACGTTAAACCGAGGTCCTTAATCTCTGTGTTCATAAAAATCCCAGATGTCCTTTTGAAAAGAGTAGGGTGTAACCCCAGCATCCTGGCCAAATTTGCCCATTGGCCTCTGTCCATCATGGCCTCCTAATCATCCCCATATCCTGATTGGCTTCATCACTCTGTCTCCTCTCCACCAATCAACTGGTGTGTGGTGGGCATTCTGGCCCAATATGGCCGCCGTCGCATCATCCTCCAGACAGATTCTGTATATTGGTGGTGAAACTGTCCCCCTCCCTTTCCATGAAAAGCGCTCTGAGTACCTAGAAAAGAACTATATAAAATGCACCTAATTATTATTACAGTTCGCAAAACGTTTTTCATGGTAAGCATTCTAGAATGTCACTTGACTTCAGAAAAAAGGTCCAACAGTGCACTAATTTATTGGTACAATACAATTTAGTACTTCAAGACATTGCGCAGTATTACTATGTTACTTCTACAGTAGAATAATTATCTGCCTACTGTTTGAAACAGACGGTGGGCCTGAAATGTTGCCTAGGTAGTCATTTCGTCTGGAACTGAGCTAATATCAGCTTTTAAACAGCTACCCAGCACTCGGGGATTTTTGTGACGGGTAAGGAGAAAATTTGAAGGGCTGCAAACAGCCTTAAGGGCAGAAGCACTCTCAATGTACAATGGCCAGGCTGTCTTTCCCATACAGTATGGCAGTGATGAGTACAGTAATCCACGGTTTGTCACTGCGGTAGGAGCGGGTGACTGTTATGAGAGGAATGCCGAGCTGTCTCCGTGGCAGAATCAGAGAAACGCTGGGATGTGGCGGGGGGTAAGACATGATCAAACAGAGAGCACAGGTACGCCAGCGCTTCTCCCGCCCGCTGTGTAAAGATAAAAGCAACCTTGTCTTCACAGATAATCCCTGCACATTCACTCAAAGTGTCTCCATTAAAAGCTTTCCACCTCCCTCCCATCAACACAGTGTAAAGCTATGAAACACATCTGTGTGTGAACAAGACACCTGATCCGCTAACAAGAGTTTTTCAGATGAGAGACAGAGGTGTTGTTTGGTCCTTCGTCCACGTTCACTGCTGAGAAGACAAAAAGGATGTGGATCCCATCAGCAAAATACTCAAGAAACTCTGGTCCGAGTCAGAATCATCGCTTCTCATAATGCCTCCTAACAGGGACACAAATAAACCACATCCAGTCATAGTGAGCATGCTTTACTCTCACACGTCCATCACTGCAACTAGTATAAGTTCTGCTGAAGAAATAAGGAACTGAGAGAGAGGCCACGGGTCAGACTGGTTTCAATCATTTCACCGTAGCAGCGCATCTTAAAGAGAAAAGAGTGCGCCTGGACAGATTACTGGCATTTACACAAAGACGCACACAGACCTGTCACACTCACTCAGCGGCTGCAACCGAAAGTCACCTTTATTCTTGGCTATCATATAAATAAAGTATTACCATCATTTTAAAGGGATTGTTCACCCAAAAATGAAAATGACCCCATGATTTACTCCCACTCAAGTCATCCTAGGTGTGTATGACATTCTTCTTCCAGACGAACACAATCAGAGTTATATTACAAAAGTCCTGGATCTTCAAGCTTTATAATGGCATCCCAAAAATTAAAGCCCAAAAGTGCATCCACCCATTAAAAAAAGCACATCCATTCATTATAAAAGCACATCCATCCATTATAAATGTGCATCTATCCATCATAAAAGTGCATCTATCTATTATAAAAGTGCATCCATCCATTATAAAAGTGCATCCATCCATTATAAAAGTGCATCCATCCATTATAAAAGTGCATCCATCCATTATAAAAGCGCATCTATCCATCATAAAAGTGCATCTATCCATTATAAAAGAATCCATCCATTATAAATGTGCATCTATCCATCATAAAAGTGCATCTATCTATTATAAAAGTGCATCTATCCATTATAAAAGTGCATCTATCCATTATAAAAGTGCATCTACCCATTATAAAAGTGCATTTATCCATTATAAAAGTGCATCTATCCATTATAAAAGTGCATCTATCCATTATAAAAGTGCATTCATCTATTATAAATGTGCATCCCTCCATTATAAATGTGCTCCACATGGCTCCAGGGGTTAGTAAAGTCTGAAGCATACTGATTGGTTTCTGTTAGAAAAATATACATATTTAAAACATTATAAAGTAAAATATCTAGCTTTTACAGTATAATGAATAGATGCACTTTTATAATGGATAGATGCACTTTTATAATGGATAGATGCACACTTTTATAATGGATAGATGCACTTTTATAATGGATAGATGCACACTTTTATAATGGATAGATGTACTTTTTTGGGCTTACAATTTTAAGCTGCCATTATAAAGCTTGAAAGAGCCAGGATATTTCTAATATAACTCTTGATTGTGTTCGTCTGAAAGAAGAATGTCATATACACCTAGGATGACTTGAGGGGGAGTAAATCATGGGGTCATTTTGATTTTTGAGTGAACTATCCTTTAAGTCAGCATGAAACAAAAGTTGCAATGGTCTTTATGACGTTTAGCCAAGTGAAATGGCGTATCGACCATGAAAAAATGTTGAATGATTGGATTGCTTGGACGGTTGTGGCTTGCTATTGGTGGATCTCATGTGAGTGACAGGTTGCCCTGCCTTTGCACCAGAAAAAAATATTTTGATAAAGATTATGAGGGCACATGAATTAACAAATAATAAAAAATTAAAGCAGCAAGAAGCGATGAAAGGGTCCTTGCACCTGTGGCTTTAGGTCATTTGTATTTTCCACACTTCCTGCTACCAGCAGGTGGCGCTATGACTGTAACTGAATATTGCCATTCAGATGTCTTCAGGACAGGACTCTTATCAAACATCTGTAGTTTGGGGCAGATCGGACATTGTATGCCCGGGTTACAACAACTTCCTGTGTCATGGCAAAAACATCAACATTTGTCAGGCCGCCACGGACACACCCTTCAGGGAAAACTCAAGATCTTCACCATTTAAATCACCAAGGCCTTGAGATTAGACTGACCAAATATGATGTTGTTCTGGTTAAATCATTAGGAGGAGTTGATTAAAGTACAATGTCTGGAAATGGCAAAACTGCAAAAACTTGAAAAAACTTCAGATTTTGCTCCCAGTCGTTTCGTAGGTATTGGGCTGTTACATCCATCTACTGATTTTACTACTCATACGTGAAATGTAGCGTGAATGGCTTTTAATTGAAATTTTGTAGCGCTATCAAGCCATTTTGCCACGCCTAATTCGGAAACTCATATCAGATGTCAACTTTCACCATTTTCAGGCCCTTGAAAATGTGATTAATTTCAGAGAAGAATAATTGACTGAGCTATTCCAATATGCACTGATAAATCATTTATAATAAATATTGCATCATTAGATGAAAATATATGAAATTGTCCATTTTGATTTAAAAAATGTCCTATGAATGGCCAGATCAATGAGCAGCTGTAGGCAGTAACCTCTCGGTGTACCTCACACACACGTGTAATCTCTCTTTAGTCTCCTGTGATTTGAATTAACCTCATGAGGTGTTTGCTAATGCTAATCCCTCAGTTGTCACAGTACTATGAAATGCGGTTTACAATAAGAGAAGCATTTTTTTACTTGGGGATAAATTTGACCCTGGTGCACATAAGTCATTTCTCTCATGGGTATATTTGTGGCAATAGCCAACAATACATTGTTTCGGTCAACATTATATCGTTTTTCTTTTAAAAATCATTAGGATATAAAGATCATGTTCCATGGAGATATTTTGTCAATGTCCTACCGTAAATATATTTAAAAATTAGTAGTAGTAGTAATATGCATTGCTAAGGACTTCATTTAGACAACTTTAAAGGAGATTTTCTCAATATTTAGATTTGTTTGCACTCTCAGATTCCATATTTCCAAATATTGTCCTATCCTAACAAACCATACATCAATGGAAAGATAATTTACTCAGCTTTTAGATGATCTATACATCTGAATTAAAAAAAAAACCCTTGACCCTTATGACTGGTTTTGTGGTCCAGGGTCATAAATCTTTAAAAAAGACTATGGTATGTACTGGTTTAGGAAAGATAGTGTATGCACGTGTGTGTTTGGAGACAAAGAACATCAGGTCATGTTTCAGCTTTAAGCATTCGAGGCATTTGCTATGTTTCAACCGTTTCACCTGCAACAGGCGTCAAAATAGAACGGGCCTTCACCCGCCCCCTGACACACAAAGCAAACATAAGTTACATAAGTAACTAACATGACCTTCTGTTGAACAGAAACAAAAACATACTTCACTCTCATGAACATAAAGTTTACACTGACTTCCTGAGCGTTGCTCTGCAACTTATGCTTATACAGTCGTTCTGCGCTCACGCCATGGAGCATTCACTGTTTACATGGAGGAAAGACTGAACGCTTCTCCAGAGAGAAATCCTTTTATTTTTAATATTTGAACATGTGCGTGTGCTGCTGTGCGTTCCTGTGTGTGTAATAATCAGAGTGTATGTGTGTTGTGCACCGCCTATAGGCTCATATTACTAACACACCCTTTAAATAACACAAAAAATACTGTGCTATTGACTTTAGAGCAGGTTTGTGCTGGTCAATGGCGTAGTCGTTTTCAGCTCCTCAAAATATCAACGCTCCAACAATGCTCCTGAACACACCTGGTTTTTTAGACCAGACGCCCATGGGTGAACAGATGCGCCAGTGCATTTGACATTTAAATAATGTGGAGCTGGACGTGAACATGAGAACTGCATCAGGCTGAGACTGGCAGAACACACTTGCCTGACGTTGCATTGCACCGGGTGAATGACAGGGCCTGAGATCATGTGCAGTGCTCTTTCATAAGAAAAAAATAAAACTAGTTTCATCTAAATTTATATTACATTACCAATTCTAGTTAAATATCTTTTCTATTCCTCGTTCCCTTTGCTATCAAGGCCTGGTTATACGCTGTCCATGGTCCTTAGCCGACGGGGTCACATTCGACCAAGATTGAAAGCTGTCCATTAAACAGGCCATCTGTGCAAGTCATTTATTGCATTGAATTCCCCAACTTATGGCCTCCATACTTTTCTCTCAAAGAATAAATAAATAAATTCACACACATTTCATGTGGTGACAGATCAGAATTGCAGCAGGCAGCAAATATTTCCCCCCATTCCCACTGTATGGTGCATATTTAAACAAAAAGACATTCCCAAAACACATCCAGTCCCCTCACATTTTTAACACATCTTTAAGCAGAGATCTGAAGAGGAAGTGACCTTTGACCCTGGAGGTGGGCTACTGTACTCACCCCATAACATGAGCTCCAGCTTGAACCTCGCACAGAGGCGCTCAAGAGGATAACAGCCACCTTCGGAGACCGGACATGGGAAAGTTCCAGCCTATTAAGCCAGGAGTCCCACGGAGAGGCTCATTTGGGGCCGGGAGTATGAGAGCGCTGCACAGGAGAGGGGCAGTGAAATGGATCCGTTCAGATGGCTAATGCTAGAGGTGGGCAAAAGCAGCTAACCGGGTGCGAGGACACATGGTTTGAATTTGGTCCCGTGTCGTAACAGGAGGAGAGAGCCGACTGGCAGCAGGAACCCTTCGACGCTCGTTTCCTACTTCTGGAGAAAGACGATCCTTCCCTGCTAAGTCTACTGTAGGGTTTCCCTATCCCTCCCGATCTCCTGAGTCCGGCGCTCAAGATTATATCCAATCGACTCGACGTCAGACTGAAACAGAGCGGCCATTGAGTGTCTGAAGAGGGACCAAGTGAAGACATTCAGCCTCCATCACGCAGCCCCGGCCGTCAGCTCGGGTGACAAGCACATCAGGGCTTTTCTTTTCTTCAGGAAGCACGATGCGAAGTCAAGGTGGACCCACTGTGGCAAGGGCAGAAACAGAAGGGATACATTACTAACTGTTCTAGAAATCGAATCTGGCAGAGTGAAAAACAGAGTCAAATGTTTACGTTGGGTAAATGTCAGATCTGTTGTGGAGAAATGGAGCAATGGCCAAACATCTCAATCAACATTCAATGAACTTTAGAAATATTTCAATTAACACATTCTATAAAACCATTTTTCCCCAAGGAACATAGCCTAAAAACATAGCCTTTTTACTTTATTTGATTCATGCCTCTTTTACCACTTTTAAATGACAGATACAGTAGACAGACAAGATGATGAAGAGGGAACAGGATTGGGAAATTATGTGAACTGGGGTCAAACTCGTGTCGCCCACTTAAAGCACCCGGCTTAGACACACACCTCGGGTCTTTAGTGACCCGGGACGTCATTCACTACCCTCCTTGTCATTCATTTTTTAAAGTTAGACATCAACATTCTTAGTATTCCCTTATCAATTCATTATAAAAGAATGCCTGTTTTCCCATTAATTATTTTGTATAGGGTCGCTACCGACCCGATGTGTGTAAGAATGTTTTTTTTTTTTCTGCACAACAATAATTGATTGATAATCTTTAATGACAAAGTGCATGCAGTTCATATTTATTCCACAAGGTGGCGATTATGTCTGATACACAGTGATGAAGTGAAATTCCACTCATAGTCACCGCAGGCAGAAAACAAAAGAATATGATCATCAGCAAAACTGGAAATGGTTCTGAACGCAATGAAATATTAGTGTCACTGTCACTGATGGTGGATCTGGTGAAGAAGCTGTCAGCGATCCAAACATTGATTCTGAATATGTTGAAAATTATAGTTTTGAGAATATGCGAGATGGCGAATGGGCTCATTTTCACAATCTCAAACATATTCTCAAAACTATCATTTGCTAAATGTCCAGGGAAATGAGCTCTGACAATGACAGAGATGATGGTATGAAATATCTGCTCATACTAAACCCTTCCAAGCTCCAAAAGTGACTTTCTAATATAAAATATGTGTTATTTTATTCTTCTGTTGTTGTTACTCTAATATCAGGAGAGTTTTATATTATTGTGACAGGTAGAGATCCATCCATGTTAGATATAGATCCGGGTCACTATAGACCCCAATCTGTAATAATGATTGGTGAAACATAAATTAATTTAAAGGGGTACTTCAGCACTGGGAAGATGAATCTGTATTTAAATTGTGTCATTTATGTAGTTTTTGAATTTGGTGCTTTCTAGACTGAGAAAAGACAGAAAATGCATTTTTGGCTCATGTGGATGAAAGACAACAACTCACAGAATGCACTTGCTTTGCCAGAGGCCACTTATTTTCATAATAATAAAATCATTTAGTTCAGTTAGAGAACAGACACAACAATTTAAAACTGAACGTTCAATATAATGTGAGAGGGCCGAGCGAGTGTGACAGCACAAACGCAGCAGGAGTCAGATTTCATTCATCACGAGAGCAAAGAGCTGAGGTAAGCGCGGACGCAGCATACATTCACAGCGCATGTCCAGTCTGGAGCATTTTCAGATCATGCCTATGGAAGCTTAACTTTCATATGAATTCATTTGAACAGTTGAAACACTCACTTTGCTCCGCACCACTCCATTTACATGAATGCCCGCAGCTGCCCGAGCCAAGCGCTGTGAGTAAGATCCCACCCCCATGGGTGGGTTGATAACATGCGGAACTAGCTCCTACTACTGGCTGTAGTCTCTAGCCTCTGACAAAAATTCCTCAAATGACGCAAAATAACGATATTTGCATCATCTGAGGATTTTTTCCAGACTTAAAATACACAAATCTCTTGTCTCAGGGGGATATGGGGGGAAGCACGATCATTCGAAAATATTACCAGATTTCTACTGATACAAAGCTTAATGCTGAAGTAACCCTTTAAGGGTTAATATGTCAGAGAGTCCGCACTAACAGCTAGACCAGGAGTTCTTAGCAGGATAATTCACCCAAAAATTTAAATGACCCCATGATTTACTCCCCCTCAAGTCATCCTAGGTGTATATGACATTCTTCTTTCAGACGAACACAATCAAGAGTTATATTAAACATTTTCTGGATAATCCAATGAGAGTGAATGGCTGTTTCTATTTCTAAGTCCATAAAAGTGTATTAAAAATGGATGTGTTTGTGTAAGAAAAATATCCATATTTAACACATTATAAACTAAGATAACTAGCTTTTGGTGGAACAAAAGCCGCAAGCCGGCTTACAGCAGAAGAGTAACCCCTGACGCGATGTATGACAAAGGATGTAGGAATATCACAAGCTTTGATTAGATTCAGAAAAAATAGGGCTGGGCAACAAACTCAAGCCCCTCTTCTCTTATATCGAAACCCTCTGGCATTTCTCTTTAAAAACTCTAGTTGTAGAATCTAATTCATGACCAGTGTTTTGTTTGCTCTATCCTCTGCACTTCCACGTTCGTCAATATGTCATGGGTCAGGTCAGGGGTCACTCTTTCTCCGTAAATCATAAAAATAGATGCACTTTTATAATGGATGGATGCGCTTTTATAATGGGTGGATGCACCTTTATAATGGATAGATGCACTTTTATGATAGATAGATGCGCTTTATAATGGATGGATGCACTTTTATAATGGTCAAATGCACTTTTATAATGGATAGATGCACTTTTATAATGGATAGATGCACTTTTATAATGGATAGATGCACTTTTAAAATGGATGGATGCACTTTTATAATGGATAGATGCACTTTTATGATGGATAGATACACTTTTTAATGGATAGATGCACTTTTATGATGGATAGATGCACTTTTTAATGGATAGATGCACTTTTATAATGAATGGATGCACTTTTATAATGGTCAAATGCACTTTTATAATGGATAGATGCACTTTTATAATGGATGGATTCACTTTTATAATGGATAGATGCACTTTTATAATGGATGGATGCACTTTTATAATGGACAAATGCACTTTTATAATGGATAGATGCACTTTTATAATGGATAGATGCACTTTTATGATGGATAGATGCACTTTTATAATGGATAGATGCACTTTTATAATCGATAGATGCACTTTTATAATGGATGGGTGCACTTTTATAATGGATAGATGCACTTTTATAATGGATGGATGCACTTTTATAATGGATGGATGCACTTTTATAATGGATGGATTCACTTTTATAATCGATAGATGCACTTTTATAATCGATAGATGCACTTTTATAATGGATGGATTCACTTTTATAATGGATGGATGCACTTTTATAATGGATGGATTCACTTTTATAATGGATGGATGCACTTTTATAATGGATGGATGCACTTTTATAATGGATGGATGCACTTTTATAATGGATGGATGCACTTTTATAATGGATGGATGCACTTTTATAATGGATGGATGCACTTTTATAATGGATGGATTCACTTTTATAATGGATGGATGCACTTTTATAATGGATGGATACACTTTTATAATGGATGGATGGGCCAGATTCGAGAACCCCAGAGTGAGACTGCAAAGCTCAGACGAGTCTTTGAACGCTTCACTTCATGCAAGTCATGTTAGAATAACTACAATTACCTGACTCAAAATGGCAATGCACATAATAGTATATTACTAAGATGATAGGAAATATCAAAGAATTCGTAGAAGTCACTGCCATGTTAGTTTTAGCTTTTGCCATGAGAGAGGAGGAGGAGCTTTAAAATTGGCAGCAAGGTAATGCACTTTTATGATGGATAGATGCACTTTTATGATGGATAGAATGTACTAGTTAAATTCACACAGCGAGCTACAGCTACATACCGATGAACTGATTGAAACCTACACACATGAACACATCTTGAGTACTTCTGGTCACAATCAGTGCCAAGTCAAATCCACTCCTGGCCAGATCCTAAACTGGGTTGAACTGGATCCTGGCACAGTGCAGCCTTCATCCTTGTCTAAGTTACACTGTCTCTGAAAGTGCTTGTGTGTTGAACAAGATGCAGCATGCTCATTCTGCGCCTATGGAGGGTGGAAAGATTAACTTTATTTTGAATTCCTTCCTCTTAATATAGCAATTACCCCCTCCCACTTCACCACAGCACCGGGCCTGTTCCCAACACCAAATATTTGTTTTGTACACATAAAGCATTTTAGATGCTTGCTCTCAGGCAGCATGGCTCTGCTGCAAAAAACTGAAGCCATTTGCAGGAACGTGCTCTAGTCTAGTTTTCAAGGCTTTTCAGGGTCTACTCTGTGCCATGAAGTTTTACAGTGCAATGTTCATTGTCACTGTAATGATTAATTATTCATGTTAAATTAGCTCGTAGTAAAGGAATTGCTATATGGTTGACTGAAGAGATTCATAGTAAGATGAGAAACACAAATTCATGATATACTCGTTCATTATATACATTTTGCACACAAGTGTTGCATAGTGCAGCTTTAACATTAGTTATCTACTTTAATTAATATAAACAATGACTTCTATAGCATTTATTAATTTTAGTTTTTGTTAAGTTCAGCATTTACTAATACATTATTAAAATTAATTTTTTTTATGTTTTAACATTAGTTAATGTCATTAATGAAGTGCTTTAAACCTGAAAATTTTAGACCTTTTTTGGACATTAATTGTATTCATATTCACTGTTCCTTAAAATGTTGTCAAATACATTAAAGCACACACACACACACACACACACACACACACACACACACACACACACACACACACACACACACACACACACACACACACACACACACACACACACACACACACACACACACACACACACACACACACACACACACACACACACACACACTTGTACTTACAGTGACAATGAATGAAGAAATCACTATTTGTATATAGTCTTTTAATATATTACCAATGTAGAGGCTATTAACTACGAATTAACTAGTTTGCAAATTAAGTACTTTATTACTGCATACTTCTAAAGTGTTCCCATTACTTATAGAACCAGGAAGTATGAACACAGTAGCCCGGTTCTGTCAACACTGCACTGGCTCCCTATTAAACATTGCATACATTTTAAAATCTTGCTTATTACTTACAAAGCACTAAATGGTTTAGCTCCATACTCCATCACGTCTACTGCGGTCTCTAAACTCTGACCTGCTGATAATACCTAGAATATCAAAATCAACTGCAGGTGGTCGATCCTTTTCCTATTTAGCACCTAAACTCTGGAACAGTCTTCCTAGCATTGTTCAGAAAGCAGACACACTCTGTTAGTTTAAATCTAGGGTAAAAATGCATCTCTTTACTATGGCATACACATAGAACATTATCAATTTCTATTATTCAAATCAGTAAATGATTGTTAGGCTGCATTATCTAGGTCAGCCGGAACAAGGAACACTTCCCATAAAACCTGATGTACTTGTTACATCATCAGAAGAATGGCATCTACGCTAATGTTAGTGTCTCTGTTTTATCCCGAGGTCTACTGCAGTCAGCCGGATCCAGGCTGTATCCAGATCAGACGGTGGACCTGCACCCAGATGTGATCAACACATGACCCTGAAGTGTCTGCAGAGACCGTGTCATTTAAACTTGAACGGACTTATAAATACATGGCCAAGTTTTGTTAGTTAGTTCCTTCATTTTAGGTAAATTGTGTCCAAGCTGTGATCATTTCTTTACTTGTTTTAATTTAGTAAAATCGTGATCATATCTTGTAGGCTCCAAACCAAAAATTATTCAGACACAGATATAATGTTTTACTAGTGTATCAATATAGTTCATTTAAGTGAGGATTGCAAAATAAAGTAATCTGAGACATATTATACCCAAAAATGTTGGCCCAAAATAATCCAGACACTTTGACCTGAGCATGTTTTGCTGAAGTGTTTGTTCTATAATTGCTAATGTGACCTTTGACACCACAGACTGAACAAAATGAAGCGTTGCTTGGTCATTGGTTGAGCTAAATTGGTATTATCATTTGTGTCCTTAAATCTAACAGATGATTGGTTGATTGTGATCCATTACACACCTTTCTATCTGACATTATCAAGTTGAATTAGTTCACAGTTTAACTCGTCACATTTTATTACCATTTTCTAAACTATAGCGCATAAACTGATAATGTGAGGATATGTTTAACATGGCTGAATACATGTACAGAAGAATTTATTCTGATATCCAGGTTTGTTTCCATGAGTTTTATGCTTGACCCACTGTCTTTCTCCATTCAATCACTTCTCCAGCATGATGTCTTACTGTAGAGTATATTATTGCAAAAGTTCACTGTCCACCTTCCTGCGATAGGCTAAAAATATCTCTTAGAAGTGATGTGAAGGGAGAAAGAGTCTCTCTATAATGGATGGATGACCCTGCATTATCTGGCACTATCAAGGTCCTGATCCCTGGGGTCGGGCGCAGGAAGAGCCCTGCAGTGGGGATGCTGAACTTCCTCAACTCACTGAGAGCTCTCACACACACACACACACACACACACACAAAAACTGGAGAGTTTTCCAATTCCTCTGAGTATTCATTTTCATTTTACACCCTTCTTTGGCACAAACTAAAATATAACAGTAAATATGAAGGAAAATCAAAGTTTATAAAAGCTTCTATAAAAGGCAAACAGCATTAAGCAATGACACAGAAAACAGGGCCGCCTACAGTCCCTCAAGCAAGACGGGTGAAAAGTTGAGGCTTGTGAATGTCTTGATTTACAGGTGTGCTCCATATCATCTTACAGATTTTGTTGTGTGCACATTAGTTGTAATGCAAGATGTAAAATGTTCAGACGCATGGCAATGATCTAGACTTTGTAACTGAATGCGTTTCCTCTTCCACAGCAAGAGTGCACAAATTTTCAACAACAAAAAAAACAGCACAGCATTTCCCACCATCCCTTGATACTGGTCACAATCAGAGGCACAAACACAGTCAGAAGCTTTCAAATAATCATCTGAGATTTGCACTATTATGCTTGAACTTTGCTGTGTGTCCTTCCTCTCTCAAACTGCTCGTCACAAACACTAAACAATAGTGTCATTAAGCAGCGCGCGCAGAGACACGTAATTAGGTTAAAACAAAAGTGGAAACTCCAGTTCCAGGGAAAGTCCAGAGTCGCTGGATCTTGGTGCGTCTGTCATATGAAAACTGAGCTGCATCCATTTTTGACAGATTGGTACAGACAGGGTAATTCAACACAGTTTTTGTCCATGTTTTCCATGTGCACATATCATATTCAAAAACTGCAAGCATCAGAAGAAAAGGCCCTTTCCGTTCACAACAATGACAGAACTGTTCTCAAGGCTTTATGTAATACAAAGGCCTCTACGGGGGTTGGGGGGGGAAAACACTTTAATGTGCCATTCCCTTTCTCTCTCTTCCAGCACAGAGAACACACACTTACTGCAACATGTGACTCACTGCGGCCACACAACACCTGCATACGGAAGAGAAAATACAATCAGTAGCACTGCCAATGAACCTCGATGAACTCGGAGATATCATCCCATCTGTACACGCATCATGCAAGCCATGAAAATGGAGTACGCTGTGGTTTTACATTCCAGTTAACAGATCCTGCACGGAGAAACAAGATTCGGTTCAGATTCAGCAATGCTTTCGGCCCACATTCGGTTAGCCAAACACTGAATCAGCCACCGCCGTTTACCAACATGAGAGATTATGTCTGAGAAATACATGCATCTTATTAGAAACGTCAATAGAGTTTACTGTCAAAAGACATCAAAATGTGAATCAAATTAAGATGGGTGACCAGGACTCTTTATTCTTCACACATTTGTGCAGCAGATGTCTCCAGCAGAGCAAATGGTTTTATTTTTGCCCAACAGCAAGATAGATCACATGTTTTTATGACATTTCATACATGGACAGAAACAAACAGCCGTCCTCTGCGAGAGAAAGACAAAAAACACGTAACTGAGACCTCGGGATGGAAACTGTTGTGCATCTTGGTCACGTGACTGCTCAAGTTGGGTGAGAGGGGACCTATGATATATTGAATACATTGTGCAATAGTGAATCCAAAGTTGTTGCAAAGTTCAGAAATGCAGTGAAAAGTCTACACGCTACGCTTGCTGCGATAGTCACACACACACACACACACACACCTGTCGGTTTTGGTTTTTATAGTAATACAATACATTTAGTTCAGTTAGAGAACAGACACTAAAAACTGATTGAGTCTGCTAAGTTCAGCATGAGCCGAACGAGTCACAGCGCAGACCAGCTGGAGTCAGATTCAGTTCATCTTATGACGAGAGTGAGGCGAGCTTATGGACAAGAAAGGTTCACTCCATGTCATGATAAATGTAACGATTCTGAACTGTACAAAGCCTTCACAGGCTTGTAGAACTAGTAATTACAATGTGTAAACTAGAGCCTGACCGATTTCCTGGCAGGGCTCGACAACAAGGACTGCCTGATGGCCCGGGGCCAGCGTTAAAGACATTTTGGGCCAGTTGACGGAACTGTCACTTGCCCACTCGGGCCAGTGCTGCAACTTCACTGAAGTTGAATTTACACATTTTTAAGCTTTGCCTATTTTAATATTCAAGTGCACATAGACAAGTAAGCGTCTCTGTTTGGTTCTCGCGTGCCCACGCGTCTCACAGCAAGCGAATATATTCACACTAAATTATGTCAAAATGCCGGTCTTGTCGAGTATCATCGTAAACATGGTCGGTAGTGTCTTTTAAATAAACGTAAACATGAAATACGCCAGTCACCACCAGCATTTTGGTAATTTTCACAAGTTTCATGGCCCACAGAATATCCCAACATGCGGGTAAGTTTAATTAAATAAGCTGAGAAAAATCATGTTTTTGTAAAAGACTGTTACATCCAAATCGGATTCAGAACAATGATCAAAACACAGATGGAGTAACTGTTAGAGCGAGTCCATTAAAACCCCAAAGCGTCATATAGCTCAATCTGTGTCCACATTCCGTTCAATAACACAGCCATTTTGATTTATATGCGGTTTATTGCTGATGATCACATTATTTTACATATGCAACTGATTATATGAAAGCTTGTTTTTGTTTCTTCTTTTCCTGTGTTTTGATCAGGAGATTCTGTACTCGTTCAGGAGATACGCACAGTGCCCCCCTAGCGTATAACAATGAAAACAGGGAAATCAGGAAAATATTTGTCAATGGCAGGAAGCTTTTTTTTTATACAGTATAAAGTATAAAGACAAGATGACAATAGACAGAAGAAAAACATTCACTGCTCTTTACTGAATAACTTTAAAAAGGGTTAATCTATATTTATACAGTGAAGACTATGCAGTGATATTTTAAATTTGATTACTATTTCTGTACCTGAAAATCTAGTTTAGACCTATATGAAAAAACTGAAATTAACAGTTTTTCTGTTTTCTGTTGTATTTGTGCTGTTGCTCGTAATTCTATTATTTGTTCTTATTTCATTACAGACTGTCTTCAACAAGTTAGGCCTTTTGAGTCAACCTTATTTATTAAGGCTAAAAACAACAAAAACAATAACTAGGCCTGTTTTAGTATGAACGCCCACCCACGCAGCGTGAATATTCACACAAAATTATGACAAAATGCCTGTCTTGTTGAGTATCTTCTTAAACATAGTCAGTTATGTCTTATGTTATGTCGGTTATGTAAACATGAAATTTGTCATTTTCACAAGTTTCATGGCCCACAGAATATCTTGTGTGAATATCTGAACATGCAATATATCAAAAAAGGACAGACCCATTGTTTTATTCTAGCTTCATGCATGATTTTTTTAATTTTTTTTTTATCAACACTTGAATGTGAGTAAGTTTCATGAAAAAGCAACATTTTGAGAAAAATCTGAGAAAATCACTAACTTGCATACAGATGGGATTCAGAGTGATGATCAAAACACAGATGGAGTCCATCAACACCCCAAAGCTTCAAAGTCCTAGAGCTCGTCCTGGGTCATTTCATTCAGTAACATTAGGCAGTTTTGATTTATATGTTTAATGTTGAAGATTGCGTTATTTTACATATGCACTGCTTATTTAATTACTATTTCTGAACAAATCTAGACCTACATGAAAAACCTGAAAAGAACTGTTTTTCATTTGTGTATTTGTTCTGTTGTTTTTATGTATAATGTATGCATATTATGTATATACTGTTATAAATCCAGTATCAGTTAAAAGTTTGGACACACCAATGGAAAAGTGTGTCCAAACTTTTGACCGTGCCGTACTATAATATACACAAAGAATATTGACCGATATATCGATAGACATTTTTTACTCCCTAATATCGCTATCGGCCCCCAAAAACTCATATCGGTCGGGCTCTAGCGTAAGCGCGTAAGATACTTGTAGACTACAACCTGACCACTGCAGATTTGAAGTGGCGTTGTGCAGATCGTACCGCGAGAGAGATTCAAAAGCACACAGAGCTGTATTTACTAGAGATGCACAGATTTTGATTTTCATGGCTGAATAAAACATTTTTTGTAATCGTGACATGCCGATCCAGATTTGTGAAGAGTCTGATGTTATTTCTAAGAACTATAGGCTAATTGACAGCATATATAACAAAAATTAAAACGAACAGCACAAATAAATGCAATAGAATAAAGAGAGCTATGAAATAAACAGGTTGTTCAGGTGGGTCTAACAGGCCTAACTATTATTCAGATCATACATACAACAGTAATCAAATGTAAAATAACACTGGATAGTCTTCATTGTAAAAATGAAATACAGATTAATGCCTAAAATTATAAAAGTGATTCTGTCAAGAGCAGAGAGTGATTTTCTTTGTCTTTTCAATCAATCAATCAATCAATCAATCAACTTTATTTATATAGCGCTTTTACAATGACGATTGTTTCAAAGCAGCTTCACAGTGTTAAACAGGACAACATTGCAACAAAATTTGATTTGGCTAGTTTAATTTGGATAGTTTATAGAATTATATATGACCAAATTAATACATTCTATTTGTATATTTAGTTGAGTAACTTGGATCATAATTTGAGTGTCCCCAACTCAAGTCTTTTGTTGTTTGATGAACACAATAGACGGCAGCAGGAATATTAGGCTGCTGTCACTTTAAGAGTGTATGCACGGATCCAATACACCGTTACAATACGTTATCATTTTTCTCAAATGTTTATTTTCCAAAACTGACTGTGTTTAACCTAATACTTTCCAAGAGATCATTTTGAGTGTAATTGACCGTTAAAGTGCAGTTAAGCTTACTCATTTTGCTCACTCGCAAGCTGTTTGAGAGGAAGTTTTATGTGATCTCCACTTTTATAGACCAGTGGTGCGTGCGCTTTTTGAAGCCTTTTTTGAAGCGTGAAGCCTGCGGAAATTAGTAAAATTATGCGCAAGAACGCACAGCTGGCGTTATTGCTTGTGACGCTGGAACAAAAAAGACTCAAGCTCGGAATCGGAAAGATGTGAGACTGGTCACTGGTCCGGGCCAATCATGCAGAAAATCGTCCGATTTCGGTCCCAATCTCTATTATTTAAATGACATGCCGTGAGCACAGCAGAAGAGTAAGGCGAGCTGACTGACAAGATGATGGCAGAAGATTTGGTTTTAAAGTGAAATTTAAAAGTGCCTTTTTGGCAATATTTTGGATTTAAACACAATACTAATAGGAAACTTGCAAACATAACCATAAAGAATAATAATGAACACACCATTCAAGCAATTGGCGCTAACTAAATGTTCACAGCCGCATGGGCATTCATAAGCCATTTAAAGGTGCACTGTGTAACGTTTACGTCTGCTAGAGGTTGCCTATTCAAAACAAAGGCGTAGTTTGATGACGCCAAATTTGAGTGGAGAATCTTGAGTGCAGTAAGAGTAAAGCGCTTCTGCAAAACAAACCCGGAAACCGAGGGTATCGCAGATATGACGCCATTGACAGGCGACTCCCTCACACATCCAGGTTCATTGGTTGAAAAAGGCAATTTTCTCACGATTTACAAATTGTTGGAAACGTGGGATATTGTAAGTACTCAACTGAACTAAATATAACACTGGCCTGGTGGTTTTTAATTTCACTGAAAAAAAATGTACATAGTGCGCCTTTAAAAGCAAGGTGGAAAAGAGAGGAAAACTCCTAAATCCCCCTCCCACAAATGAGATACATTTTATTCACGAGTTGATAAATAGAAAGTTCAGAAGAACTGCATTTTTAATAATATTTACATTAAAATGACTTTACCAAGGACGCGTTAAACTGATCAAAAAAGAAACAGTGACTCTAACAACAATCATTCAACACTATTCAATAAAAAAGAAATCCCACTAAAAACATATAAATCATTGCCACACTCTTCCCAGCATTGTGTTCATGTTTGGATTTCGAGGGCTACTAAAGTTATCCATGTATTGAGTAGTGAATGGTTTATGCTTTTCCCATTAATATTGTTCTTTGATGAATATCATCAGTGTGATAAACAGGTAATGTATGCACTGAGCACTCGCACCTGTCCATCAGAACGGCATTGAGTCGATACTCTGCTCTATTGATACTGGAGACAGACTGGTATTGTTGCATTTTAGCACCGAAGCACAAGTATGTTCGACATTCCTCAGAGCAACTGCTTGCACGTCAGCAAGCGTTCATTTGTAAACAGCCTGGCTATCATACGGAAATATTCCCAGATATCACTCCTCTCTGCAGAGGAAAAGCATCACTACACAATTGAATAAAGACAAAAAGCACAACAGCAATTTGTCTATTGGGAGATCTCAGCACTGACAGTGAAAAGTCTCTGACCAAACAGAGCTCAAACACACAGACACATATTGTGGCCAGCTGAGGTGAAAGAGAGGGCCGTCCGATGGACAGAGGGCCTCCAACATAAACACTAAGGAGCCACTGCTGGCTTATTCATGAACATGACCGAGTCTATCCCAACACAGCACAAACAGGCATCACGCTTTCATTTAACGATTATTGCTGAAGCTTTTATCACGGTATATTGTTTTGATACATGTTTTGTATCACAGTATTGAATTGAGTTACCAAAAAGTGTTTAGTGCATGAACTAATTAATGCAGGATACAATGCACATGCACAAACCATAATGTAATTGTTCTGTAATGCTGAGTAAAAGGCCAGCACAACATAAAATAAAGATGACTGAACATGGCTGAGCGTCCTGAAGCAGGGTTGATCCATTGTTTCTGCACTCATTTATAAATTACACATATGATCAGATTTTAACCTAAATCCTGTTTAAAGGGGAAAAATGTGGGTTTATAAAGGTATAAACTGATATGAAAATTATCTTAGACATACGCCATTTAGCGTATAAGAAACCAATGAAAAACATTTTTAGAAAATTATATTTTATTCATTTGTTATGCTGCATCCTCTGTAGTGACACAGAGACTTAAATAAAATGACATGAGATGACTTGTAAAGGCAAAAACAATGGGGTTTATTCATTCACCAATCAATTTTCAGGATTTAGGATTTTCTTTTACCAAACTTTGTTTAAAGATGATTATGAACTGTTATGAAAGATATAACAGAATGAATTGATATATAATTTTACTTTATGCAGTATGTGGGTAAAGCGACCATTCATGTTTTCCCATTCAATGCAATGTCTCTATACACTGGATCTAATGTGTTCTTGGAGCAACATGTAAGCGAAGAAGTGTAATAATGGGAGTAACAGGTACTTATTATAATAATATCTAATATTTCATAGAAAAATAATTTCTTTCCACTTGTTGTGTCTCCCATAATGTCTGATAAACATGATTTAAGACCGGATATATATGAAATCAATGCCCTGTTTTGTAACAGAAAGACATATTTTGATTAGAAACCCCATAACATTTTCCTGAT
>CM040935.1:3899182-3906682 GCA_023029165.1 Gobiocypris rarus
AGATCAGACGAGATCGGGCGTGCTCAAGGCGTGCAGCGAATGCTGCAGCCAAAATTGGCTATTGAAGGCATCAGCCAAATGTTGATATTCAAGGCAAAAACACTTTTTTTTTTTTTTTTTTTTTTAAACAAAATGCTTACAGCACCTGGTATTCCCAGGCGGTCTCCCATCCAAGTACTAACCAGGCCCGACCCTGCTTAGCTTCCGAGATCAGACGAGATCGGGCGTGCTCAAGGTGGTATGGCCGTAAGTTAATGCTGCAGCCAAAATTGGCTATTGAAGGCATCAGCCAAATGTTGGATATTCAAGGCATTTTTTTTTTTTTTTTTTTTTTTTTTTTTAACAAAATGCTTACAGCACCTGGTATTCCCAGGCGGTCTCCCATCCAAGTACTAACCAGGCCCGACTGCTTAGCTTCCGAGATCAGACGAGATCGGGCGTGCTCAAGGTGGTATGGCCGTAAGCGAATGCTGCAGCCAAAATTGGCCATTGAAGGCATCAGCCAAATGTTGATATTCAAGGCATTTAAACACTCTTTTTTTTTTTTTTTTTTTTTTTACAAAATGCTTACAGCACCTGGTATTCCCAGGCGGTCTCCCATCCAAGTACTAACCAGGCCCGACCCTGCTTAGCTTCCGAGATCAGACGAGATCGGGCGTGCTCAAGGTGGTATGGCCGTAAGCTTAATGCTGCAGCCAAAATTGGGCTATTGAAGGCATCAGCCAAATGTTGATATTCAAGGCATTTAAACACTCTTTTTTTTTTTTTTTTTTTTTTACAAAAATGCTTACAGCACCTGGTATTCCCAGGCGGTCTCCCATCCAAGTACTAACCAGGCCCGACCCTGCTTAGCTTCCGAGATCAGACGAGATCGGGCGTTCAAGGTGGTATGGCCGTAAGCGAATGCTGCAGCCAAAATTGGGCTATTGAAGGCATCAGCCAAATGTTGATATTCAAGGCATTTAAACACTCTTTTTTTTTTTTTTTTTTTTTTTACAAAATGCTTACAGCACCTGGTATTCCCAGGCGGTCTCCCATCCAAGTACTAACCAGGCCCGACCTGCTTAGCTTCCGAGATCAGACGAGATCGGGCGTGCTCAAGGTGGTATGGCCGTAAGCGAATGCTGCAGCCAAAATTCGGGCTATTGAAGGCATCAGCCAAATGTTGATATTCAAGGCATTTAAACACTCTTTTTTACAAAATGCTTACAGCACCTGGTATTCCCAGGCGGTCTCCCATCCAAGTACTAACCAGGCCCGACCCTGCTTAGCTTCCGAGATCAGACGAGATCGGGCGTGCTCAAGGTGGTATGGCCGTAAGCGAATGCTGCAGCCAAAATTCGGGCTATTGAAGGCATCAGCCAAATGTTGGATATTCAAGGCATTTAAACACTCTTTTTTTTTTTTTTTTTTTTTTACAAAATGCTTACAGCACCTGGTATTCCCAGGCGGTCTCCCATCCAAGTACTAACCAGGCCCGACCCTGCTTAGCTTCCGAGATCAGACGATCGGAAGGTTTTTTTTTTATCTTTTTTATTTTCCTTTCAATTCACAGATTTTCAATTACATTGTGTTTCACAGTTAAAATATGAAACAATGTATATCACATTTATATATACACACATGCTTCTTCATTTATGTGGCTCTATGAACATAAAGGTACAGAAAATAAAAAACAAATAAAATACACAAATGTTTTAGCGTTTATTCAGTTGCCACTCAATCTTGACCTGCCTAAACCAAATATTTTATTTTTACCAATTAAAGCAAATTCCTTTCCCTGGTTCTTGACATATTAACTTATTTGTATTCACAAAAAACTCTTTGACCTCTTTCTCTCCATATTTACAGATTAGCTCTACATCTCTTTTTGTTATTAATTTAAATAAATCTTTTATTTTAACTTTCCTCCCCTCAAAATGTGCATAGTTCCTTCTTAGGACCACTGCTAATCTAGCGTGACTTAATATAAAATTAATTAGGTGATTGTCCATACTCTTCTTCTTCCCAAAGATGCCAAACAAAAACATTTTACTCCATTCCTCTTCTGATTTAACTTCCACGCCCCAGTTTTCTTGTAACAATCTTTTTAGAAAGTCAAAAAAATCAACTAAAGCCTCACACCTTAAGAAATAATGTAAGAAACTCTCATGGCCACTATTGCACACGTCACACATCGCATTTACCTGATTGTTTATTTTACTTAACACCACATTTGTATAAATTCTATTGTGTCGTATCAAAAAATCATTATTCTCACACTCTATGCTGTTATATTTTAAATTTAAATTCGTCCATATTTTTTCCACATCCAAATCATCAAATACCTTTTTCCACACCTTTTCTGCTGCTGGCTCTTTTCTAACATCAACAATTAACCTCCTGTACACATTTTTAACATCCAAAGCATTGATTTGACATTTCTTTCCATCATCATTTACATACATTCCTGGCAAACATTGTTCTTCTCCAGGTATACATTCATTTTCAATCAGATGTGTCCATTGTATGGGTATGGCCGATTTTATCTTTTCATATATTTTACTCACTTTCTCTCTGTTCCCCATTCCTTCCAGATCACATACAGAGTCATAGATGCAGTTGTTTCTAAGGAATCCTGGAATGACTTCATACATGATGTCTTTTACTTGTTTTATGCCTCCTTCTATAAATTTAGGTTCATATAATGTTTTGTTTTCATGTTTAAACTTTTCATTTAGAAACAGCGGTAAGTTTTTAATCATATGTATGTTTTCACACTCATAGTCTACTTTAGGCAGAAACCGCTCCATGCCTCTAATACTTCCCGGTATATTTCTGGTATTCCTCCCACATAGATTTTGAAACCCATGTACCAAATCCATTTTCACCTATTCCTCCCACATCATCAATATATTTTCTTAAGAATTCCTTCCATCCATACTCCCATCTACCCCCCACATACTTTATCACAGTTTTTATTCTCATTGCAGTCCTTTTTGTTTCTAGATCCATCAAGTTTAAGCCTCCTTCCCATCTCTTACCCACTAATGTTTTCTGCGCTATTTTCACCCCTTTGCCCTCCCATATAAAATCACACACAATTTTATTTAACTCATTCATCACCCACTCTGGCATTTCAATTACACTCATTACATATACACAAACTGAAAGCAACAGACTATTTACTACAATTACTTTACCATTTAACTTTAATTTCCTCCTTTCCATGCTGTACATACTGTTCTTATTTTGTTGATCACTCCGGTCCAAGTCACATCTCTTGCCTCTTTACTTTCTACCCCTAAATACACCCCCAGCACTTTAATATATTTTTCTTCTACCTTTACCCCTACCTCTACTCTCTCTACCTCTCCTATATACATCAACTCTGATTTCTCCCTATTTATTTTCGCCCCTGATGCCTTCCCATATTTCTACTATCTCTAGGACTCTTTTAACATCATCTCCTCCCTCACAGTGATTGTGGTATCATCTGCATATTGATTTATAATACAAATACCCCCATACGGCAAATCAATCCCAACTATCTTTTTATCTTTTTTAATTAATGTGGCTAGGGGCTCTACCGAAATTGCATATAGTAATGCAGATAGAGGACATCCCTGTCTCACTGACCTTGCTATCTCAAACTTATCTGTTAACACTCCATTTATCTTTACACAGCTCTTTGCTCTCTCATATAGTTTCCTCACCCATCCCACCATTTTCACCCCAAATCCAAACTTTTCTAGTGCTCTAAATAGATATTCATGTTCCACCCTATCAAATGCTTTATTCCAATCTATCCCCAATACAATTCCTCCTTTCCTATCTCGTTTTATATACTCAATCACATCTCTTATTGTCGCTATCGTATCCGCTATATCCCTACCTGGTACACTATAACTCTGTGTTGGTTGCACTACACCCCCAATCACTCTTTTTACTCTGTTAGCTAAAACTTTAGTCAATATTTTGTAGTCAACATTTAACAGACTGATTGGTCTATAATTCCCTATATCCAATCTATTCCCCTTCTTATAAACTAAAGTTATCACTCCCTCTACCATCCTGTCTTGCACTACCCCTGTTCTTTCTATTCCTTTGAATACCTCCACTAATATTGGTGCTACCTCTTCTTTATATACTTTATACCACTCTATACCTATTCCATCACTTCCTGGACTTTTTCCGCTCCTTAACCCCCCAATTGCTTCTATCACTTCTGCCTCTTCTATCTCCCTATCACACCAGTCACCATCTTCCTTCATTAGAACATTTTCTACACTTTCTAACACGTCATCTATACTTTTCTCATCTACTCCTCCCTTTTTTATATAATTCTTCATAAAATTCCTGTACTCTTTCCAAAATCTCTACATAGTCTTTTGTTGCCTTACCTTCTTTTGTCTTTATTTCGTGAATATATGTCTTACTTTGTCTCCTTTTCTCTAGACCTAAAAAATATCCTGTACATTTTTCACCTTCTAATGCGTATTTTGCCTTGCTTCTTAAGATTGCTCCTCTGCATTTCTCCCTCTCAAATTTCTCTAATGCCATTTTAACCTCTATATATTTTTCCATACTGTATCCTACTTCATCCTCTACCTTGTTTAACTCTTCTCTCAATCTTTCTTAACAAACTTTCTTCCTTTATATTTTTCCTCCTTCTTTTCTTACTATATTTCATGCTAATTGCTTTGATTTGGTCCTTCATTTCCTCCCATCTCTCTCCTATTCTATCATCTGCTATGCCATTCTTTTTATACTCATCTATCCTCTCGTTTTCTCTATTTAATAACTCTTTCATCTGTATCTCATATTCTCCTTCCTCAATATACTCTGCATTCAATACCCACATCCCTCCTCCTACCTCTTCATTTCCTATCTTGATTTTGAATCTAACGCTATCATGATCACTTAACCTATTTTGTTGATGCCTTATCCCATCTATATACTTAATTATTTCTTCCTTTGCTAACACTAAATCTATTCTACTCATCTTTAAGACCCCATCCCTTAACTGCCTCCTAGTGAATTCTCTTTTATCTGGATTTTCATACCCATACATCTATTAATCCCTTATCTCTTATTATCTCCATCAACATTCCCCTCGACTTCTCCCATCTAAATTTTACCCCCTTGCCAACATCTAATCTACTGCATTTTATGTTGAAGTCTCCCACTATAATACATTTTCCAACAACCAACCCTTCTAACTCTTCTATAATTTCTCTCCTGTCCAATTCTACATTTGGAACATATATATTTATTAATCTGAAGTCTACATCTCTGTACCTAAATTCGACTATCAAAATCCTTCCCCTCCGATCTTTATATACTTCTTTTATATTTTCTAATTTGTCTTTTTTAATTAGAATTGCCACACCTCTTGCATTTCTAGCTCCATTATTATAATATATCTCCCCTCTCCACTCTTCTTTCATCTCCCTCACCTTATCCTCCTCCCAATTAGTTTCCTGTATACAAATAATATCGCTCCAAACGTAAATAGTAACTCTTTCATTTTCATTTTATCCCTCAACCCATTTATGTTAATTGACGTTACAGTGGCCATGAGAGAAAAACAAACAAACAAAAAAAAACATTCCTAATGAAATAATTCATTTAAATAAGTGTCACATACCCGACCGTGGTTCCTTCACTTGTTCAGTCGGTTCGCTGTCTGCCTCAGACTTTCTCTTTGCACTCAGTCTTTTAATCTTTGCTTTCAGTCCTTCTTTTCCTCCATTTCCCTCTTTTCCGCCACCATTTTCTCTGAGTTCTAATCCAGTCTCTTTCTTTTCCTCTTTTTCACTCCTTCTCTTTTCCTTGTCTTCTCCTTTCTCCTCCTCCTCCTCCTCTTCCTCCTTTTCCTCTTCCTCCTCCTCCCCGCTCTCGCCCGACTGCTCCATCTGCTCCTCACCATCATCCTCGTCGCTAGCACTTTCAGCTACAGCCCGCCATTCCATTTTGTTTCTTTCTTCACCTCCCACAGCCTCATCCAACTCTTGCCTTTCCACATCATCAGTTATCTCTTCACTTTGTTCCTCCGTCAGAGTATTGTTTGGTCTTTCATCCTCTTCTTGTCGATCCATCCGTTCTCTCTCCAGTCTTATCTTTTCTTCACAGTCTCTTGCATAATGTCCAGTCTTCCCACACTTGAAGCATCGAAATTCAGGGCATTCTCTGAAGATGTGCCCTGGCTTGATGCAGAGTCTGCAAACACGCACTTGCCTATCGTGAATGACTCTGAAATATTCTGTGCCTCTCAGAGTTTCAAACTTGGTGGAGTAGGGAAGTGAACATACCTGCTCCGTAAAGCGAACCTTTAGGAACCGTGTTCCATCCACAGTATCTGTTCCAGGCCATACGCGACGCTTTATTGGTGAGAGTGGCTTAACTCCCCACTCATGCAATTTGAGAGTATCTTCGCCTTCTAGATATACCGGCAAGTTGATAAAGGAGACCACCATGTCATTGTTGATAATATCCCGGGCATGCACCATCGCTCCTTGTATCCTCACCCCATCTATTAGCTTGTCTTTTGCTTCTTTGTTTTCATTGTTAGCTCGTAAATCCTCTCACCTCTCACTCTGCAACCAATCACCTCTCCACACTCCTTCTTTACTCCCCTCAGTAAATCCATCATGGAGATTTTCTCAGATCCTTCAACCTCCACCTCGACAGTTAGCTCCTTGCTGTATTTCTCTCTCAATCCCTCTTGCATTTCTCTGGTGTTTTCATCTCTCTCATTCAAGGTATCTTTTACAATTTTACTTGCCTCTTGCTGTTTCTGAATCTTGTCTGCAGCCATGATGTACCTTCCACCGCTTGGATCAGGCAAAATCACACTCAAAGTTCCCCCAAACAGCTTAAGCTGTTGGGGGAATTTATCAGGATTAAACCTGACTTTCCAACAACTAGATTTCAAAAAACAAAATGTAAATCCAATGAATAAAATAAATAGAAACAAGATTTTTCAAACAAACACAACTTGGATGTTCCTTTGCCGCCTCACACTCTGGACTGTACCACTATGCGTGCTCAAGGTGGTATGGCCGTAAGCGAATGCTGCAGCCAAAATTCGGGCTATTGAAGGCATCAGCCAAATGTTGATATTCAAGGCATTTTTTTTTTTTTTTTTTTTTTTTTTTACAAAAATGCTTACAGCACCTGGTATTCCCAGGCGGTCTCCCATCCAAGTACTAACCAGGCCCGACCCTGCTTAGCTTCCGAGATCAGACGAGATCGGGCGTGCTCAAGGTGGTATGGCCGTGCTTAATGCTGCAGCCAAAATTGGGCTATTGAAGGCATCAGCCAAATGTTGATATTCAAGGCATTTAAACACTCTTTTTTTTTTTTTTTTTTACAAAAATGCTTACAGCACCTGGTATTCCCAGGCGGTCTCCCATCCAAGTACTAACCAGGCCCGACCCTGCTTAGCTTCCGAGATCAGACGAGATCGGGCGTGCTCAAGGTGGTATGGCCGAAGTTTAATGCTGCAGCCAAAATTGG
>CM040935.1:3916682-3936682 GCA_023029165.1 Gobiocypris rarus
CAAGGTGGTATGGCCGTAAGCGAATGCTGCAGCCAAAATTCGGGCTATTGAAGGCATCAGCCAAATGTTGGATATTCAAGGCATTAAAAAAACACTCTTTTTTTTTTTTTTTTTTTTAAAAAATGCTTACAGCACCTGGTATTCCCAGGCGGTCTCCCATCCAAGTACTAACCAGGCCCGACCCTGCTTAGCTTCCGAGATCAGACGAGATCGGGCGTGCTCAAGGTGGTATGGCCGTAAGCGAATGCTGCAGCCAAAATTGGGCTATTGAAGGCATCAGCCAAATGTTGGATATTCAAGGCATTCAAACACTCTTTTTTTTTTTTTTTTTAACAAAAATGCTTACAGCACCTGGTATTCCCAGGCGGTCTCCCATCCAAGTACTAACCAGGCCCGACCCTGCTTAGCTTCCGAGATCAGACGAGATCGGGCGTGCTCAAGGTGGTATGGCCGTAAAGCTAATGCTGCAGCCAAAATTGGGCTATTGAAGGCATCAGCCAAATGTTGGATATTCAAGGCATTCAAACACTTTTTTTTTTTTTTTTTTTTTTTTTTTTTTTTAACAAAAATGCTTACAGCACCTGGTATTCCCAGGCGGTCTCCCATCCAAGTACTAACCAGGCCCGACCTGCTTAGCTTCCGAGATCAGACGAGATCGGGCGTGCTCAAGGTGGTATGGCCGCAAGTTTAATGCTGCAGCCAAAATTGGGCTATTGAAGGCATCAGCCAAATGTTGATATTCAAGGCATTTAAACACTCTTTTTTTTTTTTTTTTTTTTTTTTTAACAAAATGCTTACAGCACCTGGTATTCCCAGGCGGTCTCCCATCCAAGTACTAACCAGGCCCGACCCTGCTTAGCTTCCGAGATCAGACGAGATCGGGCGTGCTCAAGGTGGTATGGCGTAAGCGAATGCTGCAGCCAAAATTGGGCTATTGAAGGCATCAGCCCAAATGTTGATATTCAAGGCATTCAAACACTCTTTTTTTTTTTTTTTTTTTTTTACAAAATGCTTACAGCACCTGGTATTCCCAGGCGGTCTCCCATCCAAGTACTAACCAGGCCCGACCCTGCTTAGCTTCCGAGATCAGACGAGATCGGGCGTGCTCAAGGTGGTATGGCCGTAGTTTAATGCTGCAGCCAAAATTGGCTATTGAAGGCATCAGCCAAATGTTGATATTCAAGGCATTTAAACACTTTTTTTTTTTTTTTTTTTTTTTTTTTTACAAAATGCTTACAGCACCTGGTATTCCCAGGCGGTCTCCCATCCAAGTACTAACCAGGCCCGACCCTGCTTAGCTTCCGAGATCAGACGAGATCGGGCGTGCTCAAGGTGGTATGGCCGTGTTTAATGCTGCAGCCAAAATTCGGGCTATTGAAGGCATCAGCCAAATGTTGGATATTCAAGGCATTCAAACACTCTTTTTTTTTTTTTTTTTTTAAAAATGCTTACAGCACCTGGTATTCCCAGGCGGTCTCCCATCCAAGTACTAACCAGGCCCGACCCTGCTTAGCTTCCGAGATCAGACGAGATCGGGCGTGCTCAAGGTGGTATGGCCGTAAGCGAATGCTGCAGCCAAAATTGGCTATTGAAGGCATCAGCCAAATGTTGATATTCAAGGCATTTTTTTTTTTTTTTTTTTTTTTTAACAAAAATGCTTACAGCACCTGGTATTCCCAGGCGGTCTCCCATCCAAGTACTAACCAGGCCCGACCCTGCTTAGCTTCCGAGATCAGACGAGATCGGGCGTGCTCAAGGTGGTATGGCCGTAGTTTAATGCTGCAGCCAAAATTGGCTATTGAAGGCATCAGCCAAATGTTGGATATTCAAGGCATTCAAACACTCTTTTTTTTTTTTTTTTAAAAATGCTTACAGCACCTGGTATTCCCAGGCGGTCTCCCATCCAAGTACTAACCAGGCCCGACCCTGCTTAGCTTCCGAGATCAGACGATCGGGCGTGCTCAAGGTGGTATGGCCGTAAGCGAATGCTGCAGCCAAAATTGGGCTATTCAAGGCATCAGCCCAAATGTTGATATTCAAGGCATTCAAACACTCTTTTTTTTTTTTTTTTTTAAAAATGCTTACAGCACCTGGTATTCCCAGGCGGTCTCCCATCCAAGTACTAACCAGGCCCGACCCTGCTTAGCTTCCGAGATCAGACGAGATCGGGCGTGCTCAAGGTGGTATGGCCGTGAATGCTGCAGCCAAAATTGGGCCATTGAAGGCATCAGCCAAATGTTGGATATTCAAGGCATTTAAACACTCTTTTTTTTTTTTTTTTTAACAAAATGCTTACAGCACCTGGTATTCCCAGGCGGTCTCCCATCCAAGTACTAACCAGGCCCGACCCTGCTTAGCTTCCGAGATCAGACGAGATCGGGCGTCAAGGTGGTATGAATGCTGCAGCCAAAATTGGCTATTGAAGGCATCAGCCAAATGTTGATATTCAAGGCATTCAAACACTCTTTTTTTTTTTTTTTTTTTTAAAAATGCTTACAGCACCTGGTATTCCCAGGCGGTCTCCCATCCAAGTACTAACCAGGCCCGACCCTGCTTAGCTTCCGAGATCAGACGAGATCGGGCGTGCTCAAGGTGGTATGGCCGTAAGCTTAATGCTGCAGCCAAAATTGGGCTATTGAAGGCATCAGCCAAATGTTGATATTCAAGGCATTTAAACACTTTTTTTTTTTTTTTTTTTTTTTTTTTTTTACAAAATGCTTACAGCACCTGGTATTCCCAGGCTGTCTCCCATCCAAGTACTAACCAGGCCCGACTGCTTAGCTTCCGAGATCAGACGAGATCGGGCGTGCTCAAGGTGGTATGGCCGTAAGTGAATGCTGCAGGCAAAATTGGCTATTAGCTGCATCAGCCAACAATGTTGGATATTCAAGGCATTTAAACACTCTTTTTTTTTTTTTTTTTTTTATTTAAAATGCTTACAGCACCTGGTATTCCCAGGCGGTCTCCCATCCAAGTACTAACCAGGCCCGACCCTGCTTAGCTTCCGAGATCAGACGAGATCGGGCGTGCTCAAGGTGGTATGGCAGTAAGCGAATGCTGCAGCCAAAATTCGGGCTATTGAAGGCATCAGCCAAATGTTGATATTCAAGGCATTTAAACACTCTTTTTTTTTTTTTTTTTTTAACAAAATGCTTACAGCACCTGGTATTCCCAGGCGGTCTCCCATCCAAGTACTAACCAGGCCCGACCTGCTTAGCTTCCGAGATCAGACGAGATCGGGCGTGCTCAAGGTGGTATGGCCGTAAGCGAATGCTGCAGCCAAAATTGGGCTATTGAAGGCATCAGCCAAATGTTGGATATTCAAGGCATTTAAACATTCTTTTTTTTTTTTTTTTTTTTAACAAAAATGCTTACAGCACCTGGTATTCCCAGGCGGTCTCCCATCCAAGTACTAACCAGGCCCGACCCTGCTTAGCTTCCGAGATCAGACGAGATCGGGCGTGCTCAAGGTGGTATGGCCGTAAGCGAATGCTGCAGCCAAAATTCGGGCTATTGAAGGCATCAGCCAAATGTTGGATATTCAAGGCATTTAAACATTCTTTTTTTTTTTTTTTAACAAAAATGCTTACAGCACCTGGTATTCCCAGGCGGTCTCCCATCCAAGTACTAACCAGGCCCGACCCTGCTTAGCTTCCGAGATCAGACGAGATCGGGCGTGCTCAAGGTGGTATGGCCGTGGCGAATGCTGCAGCCAAAATTCGGGCTATTGAAGGCATCAGCCAAATGTTGGATATTCAAGGCATTAAAAAAACACTCTTTTTTTTTTTTTTTTTTTTTTTACAAAAATGCTTACAGCACCTGGTATTCCCAGGCGGTCTCCCATCCAAGTACTAACCAGGCCCGACCCTGCTTAGCTTCCGAGATCAGACGAGATCGGGCGTGCTCAAGGTGGTATGGCAGTAAGCGAATGCTGCAGCCAAAATTGGGCTATTGAAGGCATCAGCCAAATGTTGGATATTCAAGGCATTTAAACACTCTTTTTTTTTTTTTTTTTTAACAAAAATGCTTACAGCACCTGGTATTCCCAGGCGGTCTCCCATCCAAGTACTAACCAGGCCCGACCCTGCTTAGCTTCCGAGATCAGACGAGATCGGGCGTGCTCAAGGTGGTATGGCCGTAAGCGAATGCTGCAGCCAAAATTTGGGCTATTGAAGGCATCAGCCAAATGTTGGATATTCAAGGCATTTAAACACTTTTTTTTTTTTTTTTTTTTTTTTTTTAAACAAAAATGCTTACAGCACCTGGTATTCCCAGGCGGTCTCCCATCCAAGTACTAACCAGGCCCGACCCTGCTTAGCTTCCGAGATCAGACGAGATCGGGCGTGCTCAAGGTGGTATGGCCGTGGCGAATGCTGCAGCCAAAATTCGGGCTATTGAAGGCATCAGCCAAATGTTGGATATTCAAGGCATTCAAACACTTTTTTTTTTTTTTTTTTTTTTTTACAAAAATGCTTACAGCACCTGGTATTCCCAGGCGGTCTCCCATCCAAGTACTAACCAGGCCCGACCCTGCTTAGCTTCCGAGATCAGACGAGATCGGGCGTGCTCAAGGTGGTATGGCAGTGTTTAATGCTGCAGCCAAAATTCGGGCTATTGAAGGCATCAGCCAAATGTTGGATATTCAAGGCATTTAAACACTCTTTTTTTTTTTTTTTTTTTTTTTAAAAAAATGCTTACAGCACCTGGTATTCCCAGGCGGTCTCCCATCCAAGTACTAACCAGGCCCGACCCTGCTTAGCTTCCGAGATCAGACGAGATCGGGCGTGCTCAAGGTGGTATGGCCGTAAGCGAATGCTGCAGCCAAAATTTGGGCTATTGAAGGCATCAGCCAAATGTTGGATATTCAAGGCATTTAAACACTCTTTTTTTTTTTTTTTTTTAACAAAAATGCTTACAGCACCTGGTATTCCCAGGCGGTCTCCCATCCAAGTACTAACCAGGCCCGACCCTGCTTAGCTTCCGAGATCAGACGAGATCGGGCGTGCTCAAGGTGGTATGGCCGTAAGCGAATGCTGCAGCCAAAATTCGGGCTATTGAAGGCATCAGCCAAATGTTGGATATTCAAGGCATTTAAACATTCTTTTTTTTTTTTTTTTTAACAAAAATGCTTACAGCACCTGGTATTCCCAGGCGGTCTCCCATCCAAGTACTAACCAGGCCCGACCCTGCTTAGCTTCCGAGATCAGACGAGATCGGGCGTGCTCAAGGTGGTATGGCCGTAAGAATGCTGCAGCCAAAATTGGGCTATTGAAGGCATCAGCCAAATGTTGGATATTCAAGGCATTTAAACACTCTTTTTTTTTTTTTTTACAAAAATGCTTACAGCACCTGGTATTCCCAGGCGGTCTCCCATCCAAGTACTAACCAGGCCCGACCTGCTTAGCTTCCGAGATCAGACGAGATCGGGCGTGCTCAAGGTGGTATGGCAGTAAGCGAATGCTGCAGCCAAAATTGGGCTATTGAAGGCATCAGCCAAATGTTGGATATTCAAGGCATTTAAACACTCTTTTTTTTTTTTTTTTTACAAAATGCTTACAGCACCTGGTATTCCCAGGCGGTCTCCCATCCAAGTACTAACCAGGCCCGACCTGCTTAGCTTCCGAGATCAGACGGGATCGGGCGTGCTCAAGGTGGTATGGCAGTAGCGAATGCTGCAGCCAAAATTGGGCTATTGAAGGCATCAGCCAAATGTTGGATATTCAAGGCATTTAAACACTCTTTTTTTTTTTTTTTTTTTAACAAAAATGCTTACAGCACCTGGTATTCCCAGGCACACGCTTCTCTAAGTCCCTATACTGACCAATCATTGAGCACCGTTGAGCAGCTCAATCCCAATCACTGATCTCTGTTGAGCAAGCGGTTTCCTCAACCCACCAATCAGATGGGCTCATTGCGTTGACTGACAGGGTGAAGCGCATAATATGAGTTACAAGCGTAAACAACACTACTATCATCAGTGGACTGAGATCGCTGACAGCAAACACGAGTTAAGTTCAATATATTCTGCATTATATTTGTCCCGCCAAAGCTTTATTTGATGTAGTGATTTCTAGATTGCTGTATATGACTGATGCGCGTGACAGGGCGCTTATTGACTGACTGACAGAGAGCGCGCGCTCTCTCTTCAAACTAACGTTAACCACTGTCTTTGCTCTTTCTCACTCGCGCATATCATATCAATCATAATCAACTGATAAAAGGTCGGAAGACCGAATACACCAGGCGCGTGCGTACAATTTCATTGAATGAACTGATCTGCCAAACACTGAACTCACGAATCAATGTATAATAATTTACTCACAAATGCAAATGCAAGAACGCAAGTGTCCCTTTTAGTAAGAATTAGTCTTTTATTACTTGTTATTAGTACTTTTTTAATATTGATATGATTTTAACCAAAATAGTTCATCAGTAAACCATGTAAACTGTGTAAAAACTAGGAACAAAAGAAACAAATATCAAGAGATATACATAATATGAGATATCAAAATAAGATAAGCGAAAAAACAAAAACATTTATTGTCAGTATTGGTCTCACAGATCATGCAGGTAGGGAACTTTTACTGTCTGGTCAGCCATCATCGAAGACCATCTTTTTGACCCAGGAAAAACCCTGTAACCTACTATCAAAATACTGTTAGACTTTACTTATGGCTAGTAACACTACTGTCACTTGCCAGTTTATTCTGTTGGAATTGACTGACTACATACTGTACATTTAAAACAGTTTAGGCCTGTTTTGTCTGGCTATCTCCTCTAATCTAAACTATTTTGTCACATATAGTAACTGATAAGCCATTAACAGTCAATAACATGTTAAAACACTTGAAAATATAGTGAGATATAGAAATATCTCATTAAAAAAAATAAATCAGATAACATCCATAAAGATTACTCAGTACTTGTGTAGTATTTTTGTTTTACAAAACTAATACTTTTTACTTCTACTTTAAGTAATAGTAATAGCAGTACTGTTACTTGTGTACATGTTTTGCGTCCCCTGGTCTTCCAGTGCTGTACCGTTTGAAAAGAAGAAACTAATCTGAATCTGTTTATGTTTTATTACAACAGATAAAAAGCATGGATTTGGAGGGGCACAAGTGCAGTGTATGTGACAGGAGTTTCTCTGTGAAGTCCAACCTGACTCGGCACATGCAGCTTCATGGTCCAAAGGAACATGTGTGTGAAGTGTGTGGGAAAAGCTTCTCACTGAAACAACAGCTGAGCAGCCACCAAAAACAGCACCTGTACCCATGCATCCGTCTGTACAGGCAGGGAGAGGCCAAGCTGCAGTGTACGGATGCAGCTAAGAATGTGGCAATGGCCCCCAACAAAGCGGTAGACCCCAGCTGTCTGGATTCTGAAAAGGTGGAGGCTGCTGCAAAGAAAGCTGGAGGGGAGATGTGGAAAGGCCAGCTAGTTGTCACATTCGGCAAATATGCAGGACAGTCTTTCAGGTGGCTGCTTGAAAATGATGTGGGCTGGGTCATATGGCTGCTGTCTGAATTTTGCCAGAAGGGTGAGAAGAACGATCTCCTAAAGTGGCAAAAGGAGCGATTGCTGCAGTATGCCAGAGAATTCCCACCTGTCACCTTTCATCTTGACAAACGCTTGAGGTAACTGTTACCTTAGATTAAATTATATTTACCTTAGTTTTGTTTATATAAAAAAAAATGTAGTGTCAGTTAGGCACATGTAACGCACCTTCAATAGTAAAATCATCAATGTTTACTCTGCACAAAAGCTAGTGCTTTAGACATAGGAAGCGGTAACAGTGTAAGTTCTTGTGTTTATGTGGTACAATACAACTTTGCATATGTTTTTCTGCAATTTATTTATTTTCTGAATGTACAGGAGTCAAGGAAAGACAACGGAAAGAAGGCTGAATCTACCCTTTCCAAGTTCCAGCAGGATCCTGACTATGCCAGTGATGCTGAATTGTTGGCAGCTGCTGGTAATTAGCATTTAACACACCATAACTCTATTTTAAAATTCATATAACATTTTCTTACTGATGTACTTCAAATATCTGACTAAATACACTGCCAAAATATCACACATTTAATGGCGGATAATGACGACAGTAGGTTTACTATTTCACTTTAATTTTCAGCAGGGTGGAGGGATATTATCAAGCTAGCTGCCCCTTTTTCAGTGTAACAGATTTAATGTCTAAATGTTTTGTTGGCATTTAGATTACACATCACATCTACAAATTAAATAGATATTTGTATGTGTTATCTAAATGCCAACAAAGCATATAGACATTAAATCAGTTACACTGAAAAAGGGGCAGCTAATATCCTCACCTACATCTCATCTACAAATTAAATAGATTTTTGTATATGTTGGATTTTTTATTATATTAAACTATTTTTTTTAAAACTATTGCCCATATTTTTTGTAGCAGCTCTATACTAAAATGTTTGTATCAAATATAATTTGTGTTCTCTAAAATAAGATGTGATAACATGGAAAATAAAAACAAACTTTGTTTATTGTGATAATGCTTGTGTTTGTCATTATATTCACATCTTAAGCAATGTGCTCAAAACATTTTGTCTGATTTTTTCCACAGAGACTGTCCTTGAAGAGTCTGAGGTAGCGGTCTCCACACAGCTAACCACCTGGGGAGAGCTCACACCGGCTGTGAGTCAGGGCTCTTCCCACAGCCTCAGCACATCTCAGGGAATACCTTCTTCCCTGTAGACACCTCTGCCTCAGAAACCGGTGGCATCTTGCGGAGGGCTGGCAGAAATACTGGGAGCATCCACCTCCATCTACACAAGCCAACGGTATAGCTCCTCCTAACATCAAGTGGCTGAAATGTGATGAGATGTATGGTCTGTTTGAGAGGCCTTCAAAGTACAAGAATGCCAAAGGAGAGATTGTGGAGAGAAGACTTTTAAAGGAGAAGATGGAGTTCCACCCACCCCCAATTCCTACTTCTGTCAAGGGAGGACTGTCCAACATGATGGCCTTTTTCACAACCCCTGCCTTCTTCTGGCGCCCAGTTGGTGTGATGCAAGCCAAGATCCGCTGCCTAGCTCCAACTGCCCTGCACCACCAGGTGAATACCTCGAGAGGAAAGGCTTTGGTAGTTATGCCAGGCAAGTGTGTGGGATGAAGTACAATTACACCCTGTTGACGGAGAAGCTGAAGTGTTCACATTGTGAAAAGATGAGACGGGCAGTGAGTAAGACACATAGTGACGCAGACAGTGAAGATGAGGACAGACATCATGTTCAGCAGTACATTTGGCTGGCACACAGTCCCAAGATTCTGATGAACTTGGCCCCAGCCATCAGAAGCATGTTTCCTGCCATACTGTGTGGGAAGCGTGCTATTGACAAAGGCGTGGTTACTCTTCTGAATGACAGGGTCAACAGTGTGTCCATGAACAAAGTCCAGAGACTGCTGCAGCAGGGACATGATGAGTGGTATGTGGAGCGCCGTGACCTGTACCAGACTCTCCTGTATGAAGCCCACACAGCTGGATCTGCATCGTCTCAGAAGAGCATCCTGTCCTTTGTCAAAGCTGCCGGTACTTACACCCCTCCTCTGCCCCGGACTCCCTTCCTTCTGCCCGTGTGCTGAGACGTGCACACATGATCATGGAGATGGAGAAGATACCTGTGTACAGAGCCTCAATCCTCAGTGTGACTGGAGAAATCCTCTGCATTGATGGTACAAAAAAGGTATGTGTATTGTATCAATTCATGAAGTTAAGAGGACTTAATATGTATTTAGTCACTTTAAAATGACTTGAGCTTTAAAATGTGATGGATACAAAATGTAAATGCATTGTTAGGTTATTGATAGAAACTATAAAATGCATGTTCTGCTTTGTGTTTTCCAGGTCCTTAAGAAGATATATGGTGATGGCCAGGGCACCATGCAGTATATTACCAGTGTGCTGAACGAGTGGGGCCAGTTCTTGACCACAGTGGTGGTGGCAGCTGAGTCTGAGGGGTGCTACAGACGTATGGCCAAAGGTCTGATGGCCCGCTTTGAACGAGCTAGGGCTCCTGCACCAACTGTCATATATGCAGATAACAACTGTTGTCGGTAGGTAATAACACATTCATATAGGCTACCCTGATAAACTTTGACATTCATTTAATGTTAAAAAAACATAGAAGACATGCTGAATCTAGATTGTTTCAGTGACAGTGGTTCATCCTTCCTGGAGAATCTGTTCAAGGACTGGGTGCAGAAGGGCACTGTGGTCAGACTGGACATCCGACACTGGCTGCACCGCTGGGATGCTGTTGTCATCAAACAGAGCCATGCCAAGTATGGGGTGTTCATGAGTGCCCTTGCAGGTGCAGTGCTGGCCTACAACAAGGATGATATGATGCTCCTTATCCAGGCAGTCAGGAAGGGCAACCAGGAGTTGTACGCCAGTCTTTCAGACGAGGACATGATCGCCTTCCTCAAACCTCACCAGATCAGGTCCTATGTCAGACGGATCACCCTTGGGGTTGAGGTGAAGTGTAATATTAATCCATGGATAATCTTTATGTATAAGAAGCTCAAAACGTACTTCACTAAAATTAACTAAGTTGGCACACTACTATATTTCATTCATTTTGGAAATATTTCCAATTATTGAAATAATTTCACATTTTAAGCGATATAACTGTATAAAATAAATGTGAATGATTGTTACAGGAGACAGCTTCTGCAGTTGAGTCCATCATCACGGAGTTCAAGGGACCTGCAGGCCTTGACATTGATGGAATCCACCTATTCAAATCAGCGCAGGCAGTGGATTCTCACTGGGCAACTGCAAGCAAGCATCTTAGTTGTATGCAGGTGGGTAAACTCATCATTAAAATCATAAAAACCTCAAACTCACAGACAGCATAATAAATAAGCAACGTATGTTTTATAGGACCCCCCTGGCATACAGCTGTATGTGTCAGTGAAGGTGGTGGTGCTGAATGATGTCCGCCTGAACAAGTACAGGTGTCGGCGAGGCAGTAACTCCTTGGAGGGCTTGCACTCACACCTGTACAATGCCATTCCCTCACAGAGATGTGGAGTTATGCCATTCCAAGTAAGTATAAACTTACTTTATAAGTTAATATTAAAGTACTTTATACTTTAATATTAAAAAATATATATTGATTACACATAATTGTTCATAGGCATATTTGTATCCTCCCTCCTTTTGTGCTTCCTCTCTTCATGTGCTTGTGTGAGCTCTATGCTGTTCACATATGAAATGCACACACACAAAATAGGACAAAAGACAAATTATATGTCATGCTTGGTGATGCCCACTTTGTAATCAAAATTAGTTTCTGATGTACAATAATACATGACCGGTCATGTCTTTCAGGTGTATCTGATTGCATTTGCTGTGCAGTGGAACAGCCGCATGGAATCACTCCGGGTTGCTGGTGGTCATGGCAGGCTGGCAGGCGTGGTGTATGGACCCGCGGCAGATTCAGCGCCTGAATCAGCAGGCTGAGGTGCTCTTCGGTAAAGATCATGTCCTCGAGCCCAACTTTGCCGCTCCAATGCCCTACCCTGCTGTATACAAGGACCCAGAAGAGGCGGAGCTCCTTGGAGTAGAGTATGCCATGTGCCAGTCAACCAGCTTCACTGCAAGGGATTACTATGCCCAGCAAGGTACACAATCTTGCATTATAACAATATACATACATACTAAGAGGTCAAATACATATACATATCATGCATATTCTATCCATGACAAGTATCTATGATATAGTTCATTTTATTTTACATAATTTGAAACAAATGAAATGCCGCATTGCCATGTTGTATTAATTAGTTAACTCCTGTTAGTTGTTGTATCTGCCTAGACACACTGGTGATTAGTACATTACATATTTGCAGTTGAGGAAGAGCAGTCCCGTGAAGAAGAGGAGACGGCTGAACAAAGTGAGGACAAGCTGACAGATGAGGGTGTGGACATGGGTGTAGAGTCAGAGGACGATCCTATGGACACTGTCAGTGACAAACATGTCATCCTCACTCAATCAGAACACGTGGAGGAAGAGGACAGTCCTGCTCTGCAGGATGTGCTGATGACCCAGAGCCATCTGCATCTTCCTGGGCTGGAGGAAGTGGAAGCCTTGGCCCTGCTCCTTTTAGAACTGGCAGACAACAGTGACCGTCACTTAGTGCCAGCTGACTTAAGGCTGAAGATTGTCACTGCAGTTGGTGCTCTGCATGAGCATGACAGGTCTGCAGCCAACTTTGTAAAAAGGTATGAGTCTAGGTGGGGTTACACCCTGTTTGGCAGATGCTTGGGAGCTGACACCTGAGACCAGAGCAGCACAGAAGACAAAGTTTTCCTGGATGAGGTACCCTCAGGCAGCCCAGGTGACTGAGGATAGTCGTCTGTTGTACCTCATTATTAAGATGCTGAAAAACCGCCACCAGCCAGTCGTCTCACTTCCCCCACTAAAATCACCAATGCAATCAAGGGCCAGTATAAAAGGATTGTAGACAGAGTCAGAGACGATCCCATCCTCAACGGTCTCTCCATTCCTCTGCCAAATCTGAATGCCAAGTCCATCTCTTCATTCATGGCACGGGAAGAGAAGAAGGCTAACTACAGGGCAACAGTAATGCCAAAGGTGAAACCCCATCAAAGAGTGCTGTCAGAAGAACCAATGCCAGCAGCTCCTACTCTGCCAGAATCCCTTCCAGCTCCAGATCGACCTCAGGTTCAGTACCAGAGCCTACGTCATGCAGCTGGGAAAAGACATGGTCAGAAGCGGAGGTAAGTTGTTCAGTTCTTCTTTTCACAAGTAGTTGACTTTACTACTTTATTACAATATGTAAACATATCTGAATTTATCAGCTGAATGGTTTAAACTTAAACACAACATCCATGTGAATTGAAGTCATACACATTATTTCTCATGAATTATACTCATCATCGCTGTATGATTTATTTTTGCAGGATAGATGTGGAAGAGCTTGTGAACCGGCCCATTCAACCTAAACCCCCTGTGGCCACGTACATCCCATCCAGAGCGTCAGCAGCACCTGTCCTGGTAGTGGTTCCTGCACAGCCACAGGGACCATCCGTGATGCTCTGTGGGGCATCCAGCAGTCAAGGGTTCATGCCCTTCGCACCGCCTCCTGCGCTGACATCCAGACCAATCAAGCCTCATAAATCCATGAAGCCTTGTGGGGCCTGCCAAGTACCCCAGTGTGGTGGGCAGCGTAAGAGGTACACGCCCTCCAAAGACAAGGCTGCTGAAAGTAGCCAAAAAATATTTACCTATTGCCCAGCAACTAGGAAGTCCACCACTTCAGGTTTTGAAGGTGTTGTGTTCAACAGTTTTGAACACTTCAAAGGTGTAGTAGATGAGGAACTAAAAAAAAAACAAAAACAACAACTAGAGAGCCAACTACATTCCCCAAATGACAATAGCAGATTTATTTTTACTGAATGGAAATATCTGCCTAACATTGCATACTATTGCACTGCATTACCTCATCCCCTTGTATATATTGTACGTTTATTGTATATTGCTCAATGTGTACATGTATAAATCTTGTAATAAGAATCCTGTAAATAATAACTTATTAGTTCCTATTTTGCTATATATTTTTTTGCTAATTACTTATATAATAATTAGTGTTAATTCAATTCTGTTTACCTTGTCACCTGTGTTATTGTTATTATTGTTGTGTTGTTTATTTCTGATATGTAGATATATTTTGTTGAACAAATAAAAATAAAAAAGTTTCCTAATAAATGATTCCTCTCACTACTGTTTCATCTGTCCACTTGATAGAGGTAAAGACTTTCACAAGACACTGTATTGAGTATAACAAAGGCTGAATTACTTACCAGTAATAAAGCGTGCGTCTCAATCAGCTCCCTAATTCAGTAGTCAGGGCACTGATCAGGACGTAAGTCAATGGGCTGACTCCCTGATCAGTGCCCTGAGTAGTGAACGAGGGAGCTGATTGAGACGCACACAAAGCCTTTCTAAAATTCCATTAAGGCCCTTTTATGTGTACATTTTACATGCTCCCTACAGGGCAAATAGGGCCTATAGAGTGAATAATATCTCAGGTATGAGAAAATTACACTTTGTTCAAGAAGCCTAATATTGGTTTTAGATTTTTTCAGTGATCTTGCAAACATTGTAACTAAAAGTCTCAAGTTTATTTGTAAAGTGCATCCTATAATAGATATGAGCGAACACATTTGTTACATTACTTGTTTTTTATTGTTTTAAATGAAGCACATTACGTGTCAGACATAATATTATACTTAATAAAAACATTCAAGTCAGAGATTCTAGATAGTCTTATTTACAAAAAATAAAAACAAAAACATAATAAAAAGAACAGTAAACCATTTCAGAGGTAAACAAGACTTATAGTATTGATATCCTGAAGTATGAAAACATTGCTGTCTCTATCCATTTGGCCCTCCCCAAATTTGGCCCCTCCTAACTAACCCATCCCCTCTCTGCTCCACCCCATTGATCAGTTAACTTTGATTTTTCCAAGGTGATCAGGACCCAGGATAGGGACTTGGAGGGTCATGGGCCATTCCCAGGCGGTCTCCCATCCAAGTACTAACCAGGCCCGACCCTGCTTAGCTTCCGAGATCAGACGAGATCGGGCGTGCTCAAGGTGGTATGGCCGTAAGCGAATGCTGCAGCCAAAATTCGGGCTATTGAAGGCATCAGCCAAATGTTGGATATTCAAGGCATTTAAACACTCTTTTTTTTTTTTTTTTTTTTTTACAAAATGCTTACAGCACCTGGTATTCCCAGGCGGTCTCCCATCCAAGTACTAACCAGGCCCGACCCTGCTTAGCTTCCGAGATCAGACGAGATCGGGCGTGCTCAAGGTGGTATGGCCGTAAGCGAATGCTGCAGCCAAAATTGGGCTATTGAAGGCATCAGCCAAATGTTGGATATTCAAGGCATTCAAACACTCTTTTTTTTTTTTTTTACAAAAATGCTTACAGCACCTGGTATTCCCAGGCGGTCTCCCATCCAAGTACTAACCAGGCCCGACCCTGCTTAGCTTCCGAGATCAGACGAGATCGGGCGTGCTCAAGGTGGTATGGCAGTGCGAATGCTGCAGCCAAAATTGGGCTATTGAAGGCATCAGCCAAATGTTGGATATTCAAGGCATTTAAACACTCTTTTTTTTTTTTTTTTTTTAACAAAATGCTTACAGCACCTGGTATTCCCAGGCGGTCTCCCATCCAAGTACTAACCAGGCCCGACCCTGCTTAGCTTCCGAGATCAGACGAGATCGGGCGTGCTCAAGGTGGTATGGCCGTGCGAATGCTGCAGCCAAAATTGGGCTATTGAAGGCATCAGCCAAATGTTGGATATTCAAGGCATTTAAACACTCTTTTTTTTTTTTTTTTTTTAACAAAAATGCTTACAGCACCTGGTATTCCCAGGCGGTCTCCCATCCAAGTACTAACCAGGCCCGACCCTGCTTAGCTTCCGAGATCAGACGAGATCGGGCGTGCTCAAGGTGGTATGGCCGTAAGCGAATGCTGCAGCCAAAATTGGGCCATTGAAGGCATCAGCCAAATGTTGGATATTCAAGGCATTTAAACATTCTTTTTTTTTTTTTTTTTAACAAAATGCTTACAGCACCTGGTATTCCCAGGCGGTCTCCCATCCAAGTACTAACCAGGCCCGACCCTGCTTAGCTTCCGAGATCAGACGAGATCGGGCGTGCTCAAGGTGGTATGGCCGTGTTTAATGCTGCAGCCAAAATTCGGGCTATTGAAGGCATCAGCCAAATGTTGGATATTCAAGGCATTTAAACACTCTTTTTTTTTTTTTTTTTTTTACAAAATGCTTACAGCACCTGGTATTCCCAGGCGGTCTCCCATCCAAGTACTAACCAGGCCCGACCCTGCTTAGCTTCCGAGATCAGACGAGATCGGGCGTGCTCAAGGTGGTATGGCAGTAAGCGAATGCTGCAGCCAAAATTGGGCTATTGAAGGCATCAGCCAAATGTTGGATATTCAAGGCATTTAAACACTCTTTTTTTTTTTTTTTTTTTAACAAAATGCTTACAGCACCTGGTATTCCCAGGCGGTCTCCCATCCAAGTACTAACCAGGCCCGACCCTGCTTAGCTTCCGAGATCAGACGAGATCGGGCGTGCTCAAGGTGGTATGGCCGTAAGCAATGCTGCAGCCAAAATTGGGCTATTGAAGGCATCAGCCAAATGTTGGATATTCAAGGCATTTAAACACTTTTTTTTTTTTTTTTTTTTACAAAAATGCTTACAGCACCTGGTATTCCCAGGCGGTCTCCCATCCAAGTACTAACCAGGCCCGACCCTGCTTAGCTTCCGAGATCAGACGAGATCGGGCGTGCTCAAGGTGGTATGGCCGCGTTTAATGCTGCAGCCAAAATTGGGCTATTGAAGGCATCAGCCAAATGTTGGATATTCAAGGCATTCAAACACTCTTTTTTTTTTTTTTTTTTTTACAAAAATGCTTACAGCACCTGGTATTCCCAGGCGGTCTCCCATCCAAGTACTAACCAGGCCCGACCCTGCTTAGCTTCCGAGATCAGACGAGATCGGGCGTGCTCAAGGTGGTATGGCCGTAAGCGAATGCTGCAGCCAAAATTGGCTATTGAAGGCATCAGCCAAATGTTGGATATTCAAGGCATTTAAACATTCTTTTTTTTTTTTTTTTTTTAACAAAATGCTTACAGCACCTGGTATTCCCAGGCGGTCTCCCATCCAAGTACTAACCAGGCCCGACCCTGCTTAGCTTCCGAGATCAGACGAGATCGGGCGTGCTCAAGGTGGTATGGCAGTAAGCGAATGCTGCAGCCAAAATTGGGCTATTGAAGGCATCAGCCAAATGTTGGATATTCAAGGCATTTAAACACTCTTTTTTTTTTTTTTTTTTTAACAAAAATGCTTACAGCACCTGGTATTCCCAGGCGGTCTCCCATCCAAGTACTAACCAGGCCCGACCCTGCTTAGCTTCCGAGATCAGACGAGATCGGGCGTGCTCAAGGTGGTATGGCCGTAAGCGAATGCTGCAGCCAAAATTCGGGCTATTGAAGGCATCAGCCAAATGTTGGATATTCAAGGCATTTAAACACTCTTTTTTTTTTTTTTTTTTTTTTAAAAAAATGCTTACAGCACCTGGTATTCCCAGGCGTCTCCCATCCAAGTACTAACCAGGCCCGACCCTGCTTAGCTTCCGAGATCAGACGAGATCGGGCGTGCTCAAGGTGGTATGGCCGTAAGCGAATGCTGCAGCCAAAATTCGGGCTATTGAAGGCATCAGCCAAATGTTGGATATTCAAGGCATTTAAACACTCTTTTTTTTTTTTTTTTTTTAACAAAAATGCTTACAGCACCTGGTATTCCCAGGCGGTCTCCCATCCAAGTACTAACCAGGCCCGACCTGCTTAGCTTCCGAGATCAGACGAGATCGGGCGTGCTCAAGGTGGTATGGCCGTGAAGCGAATGCTGCAGCCAAAATTGGCCATTGAAGGCATCAGCCAAATGTTGGATATTCAAGGCATTTAAACACTTTTTTTTTTTTTTTTTTTTTTTACAAAAATGCTTACAGCACCTGGTATTCCCAGGCGGTCTCCCATCCAAGTACTAACCAGGCCCGACCCTGCTTAGCTTCCGAGATCAGACGAGATCGGGCGTGCTCAAGGTGGTATGGCAGTAAGCGAATGCTGCAGCCAAAATTCGGGCTATTGAAGGCATCAGCCAAATGTTGGATATTCAAGGCATTTAAACACTCTTTTTTTTTTTTTTTTTTTAACAAAAATGCTTACAGCACCTGGTATTCCCAGGCGGTCTCCCATCCAAGTACTAACCAGGCCCGACCCTGCTTAGCTTCCGAGATCAGACGAGATCGGGCGTGCTCAAGGTGGTATGGCCGTAAGCGAATGCTGCAGCCAAAATTGGGCTATTGAAGGCATCAGCCAAATGTTGGATATTCAAGGCATTTAAACACTCTTTTTTTTTTTTTTTTTTACAAAAATGCTTACAGCACCTGGTATTCCCAGGCGGTCTCCCATCCAAGTACTAACCAGGCCCGACCCTGCTTAGCTTCCGAGATCAGACGAGATCGGGCGTGCTCAAGGTGGTATGGCAGTAAGCGAATGCTGCAGCCAAAATTGGCTATTGAAGGCATCAGCCAAATGTTGGATATTCAAGGCATTTAAACACTCTTTTTTTTTTTTTTTTTTTTAACAAAAATGCTTACAGCACCTGGTATTCCCAGGCGGTCTCCCATCCAAGTACTAACCAGGCCCGACCCTGCTTAGCTTCCGAGATCAGACGAGATCGGGCGTGCTCAAGGTGGTATGGCCGTAAGCGAATGCTGCAGCCAAAATTCGGGCTATTGAAGGCATCAGCCAAATGTTGGATATTCAAGGCATTTAAACACTCTTTTTTTTTTTTTTTTTTAACAAAATGCTTACAGCACCTGGTATTCCCAGGCGGTCTCCCATCCAAGTACTAACCAGGCCCGACCCTGCTTAGCTTCCGAGATCAGACGAGATCGGGCGTGCTCAAGGTGGTATGGCAGTAAGCGAATGCTGCAGCCAAAATTGGGCTATTGAAGGCATCAGCCAAATGTTGGATATTCAAGGCATTTAAACACTTTTTTTTTTTTTTTTTTTTTTAACAAAATGCTTACAGCACCTGGTATTCCCAGGCGGTCTCCCATCCAAGTACTAACCAGGCCCGACCCTGCTTAGCTTCCGAGATCAGACGAGATCGGGCGTGCTCAAGGTGGTATGGCAGTAAGCGAATGCTGCAGCCAAAATTGGGCTATTGAAGGCATCAGCCAAATGTTGGATATTCAAGGCATTTAAACACTCTTTTTTTTTTTTTTTTTTTTTTTAACAAAAATGCTTACAGCACCTGGTATTCCCAGGCGGTCTCCCATCCAAGTACTAACCAGGCCCGACCCTGCTTAGCTTCCGAGATCAGACGAGATCGGGCGTGCTCAAGGTGGTATGGCCGTGGTTTAATGCTGCAGCCAAAATTGGGCTATTGAAGGCATCAGCCAAATGTTGGATATTCAAGGCATTTAAACACTCTTTTTTTTTTTTTTTTTTAACAAAATGCTTACAGCACCTGGTATTCCCAGGCGGTCTCCCATCCAAGTACTAACCAGGCCCGACCCTGCTTAGCTTCCGAGATCAGACGAGATCGGGCGTGCTCAAGGTGGTATGGCCGTAAGCGAATGCTGCAGCCAAAATTGGGCTATTGAAGGCATCAGCCAAATGTTGGATATTCAAGGCATTTAAACACTTTTTTTTTAGTTTTTTTTTTTTAACAAAAATGCTTACAGCACCTGGTATTCCCAGGCGGTCTCCCATCCAAGTACTAACCAGGCCCGACCCTGCTTAGCTTCCGAGATCAGACGAGATCGGGCGTGCTCAAGGTGGTATGGCCGTAAGCGAATGCTGCAGCCAAAATTGGGCTATTGAAGGCATCAGCCAAATGTTGGATATTCAAGGCATTCAAACACTCTTTTTTTTTTTTTTTTTTTTTTACAAAAATGCTTACAGCACCTGGTATTCCCAGGCGGTCTCCCATCCAAGTACTAACCAGGCCCGACCCTGCTTAGCTTCCGAGATCAGACGAGATCGGGCGTGCTCAAGGTGGTATGGCAGTAAGCGAATGCTGCAGCCAAAATTGGGCTATTGAAGGCATCAGCCAAATGTTGGATATTCAAGGCATTTAAACACTCTTTTTTTTTTTTTTTAACAAAATGCTTACAGCACCTGGTATTCCCAGGCGGTCTCCCATCCAAGTACTAACCAGGCCCGACCCTGCTTAGCTTCCGAGATCAGACGAGATCGGGCGTGCTCAAGGTGGTATGGCCGTGAAGCGAATGCTGCAGCCAAAATTCGGGCTATTGAAGGCATCAGCCAAATGTTGGATATTCAAGGCATTTAAACACTCTTTTTTTTTTTTTTTTTAACAAAATGCTTACAG
>CM040935.1:3976682-3986682 GCA_023029165.1 Gobiocypris rarus
CCAGGCGGTCTCCCATCCAAGTACTAACCAGGCCCGACCCTGCTTAGCTTCCGAGATCAGACGAGATCGGGCGTGCTCAAGGTGGTATGGCCGTAAGCGAATGCTGCAGCCAAAATTGGCCATTGAAGCTGCATCAGCCAAATGTTGATATTCAAGGCATTTAAACATTCTTTTTTTTTTTTTTTTTTTAACAAAATGCTTACAGCACCTGGTATTCCCAGGCGGTCTCCCATCCAAGTACTAACCAGGCCCGACCCTGCTTAGCTTCCGAGATCAGACAGATCGGGCGTGCTCAAGGTGGTATGGCAGTGTTTAATGCTGCAGCCAAAATTGGCCATTGAAGGCATCAGCCAAATGTTGATATTCAAGGCATTTAAACACTTTTTTTTTTTTTTTTTTTTTTTAACAAAAATGCTTACAGCACCTGGTATTCCCAGGCGGTCTCCCATCCAAGTACTAACCAGGCCCGACCCTGCTTAGCTTCCGAGATCAGACGAGATCGGGCGTGCTCAAGGTGGTATGGCCGTAAGCGAATGCTGCAGCCAAAATTGGCCATTGAAGGCATCAGCCAAATGTTGGATATTCAAGGCATTTAAACACTCTTTTTTTTTTTTTTTTTTTTTACAAAATGCTTACAGCACCTGGTATTCCCAGGCGGTCTCCCATCCAAGTACTAACCAGGCCCGACCTGCTTAGCTTCCGAGATCAGACGATCGGGCGTGCTCAAGGTGGTATGGCCGTAAGCGAATGCTGCAGCCAAAATTGGCCATTGAAGGCATCAGCCAAATGTTGATATTCAAGGCATTTAAACACTCTTTTTTTTTTTTTTTTTTTTTTAACAAAATGCTTACAGCACCTGGTATTCCCAGGCGGTCTCCCATCCAAGTACTAACCAGGCCCGACCCTGCTTAGCTTCCGAGATCAGACGAGATCGGGCGTGCTCAAGGTGGTATGGCCGTAAGCGAATGCTGCAGCCAAAATTGGCTATTGAAGCTGCATCAGCCAAATGTTGGATATTCAAGGCATTTAAACATTCTTTTTTTTTTTTTTTTTAACAAAAATGCTTACAGCACCTGGTATTCCCAGGCGGTCTCCCATCCAAGTACTAACCAGGCCCGACCCTGCTTAGCTTCCGAGATCAGACGAGATCGGGCGTGCTCAAGGTGGTATGGCAGTAAGCAATGCTGCAGCCAAAATTGGGCTATTGAAGGCATCAGCCAAATGTTGGATATTCAAGGCATTTAAACACTTTTTTTTTTTTTTTTTTTTTTTTTTTAACAAAATGCTTACAGCACCTGGTATTCCCAGGCGGTCTCCCATCCAAGTACTAACCAGGCCCGACTCTGCTTAGCTTCCAGATCAGACGAGATCGGGCGTGCTCAAGGTGGTATGGCCGTAAGCGAATGCTGCAGCCAAAATTGGCCATTGAAGGCATCAGCCAAATGTTGATATTCAAGGCATTTAAACACTCTTTTTTTTTTTTTTTTTTTTACAAAAATGCTTACAGCACCTGGTATTCCCAGGCGGTCTCCCATCCAAGTACTAACCAGGCCCGACCCTGCTTAGCTTCCGAGATCAGACGAGATCGGGCGTGCTCAAGGTGGTATGGCCGTAAGCGAATGCTGCAGGCAAAATTCGGGCTATTGAAGGCATCAGCCAAATGTTGGATATTCAAGGCATTTAAACACTCTTTTTTTTTTTTTTTTTTTTTTTTTAACAAAATGCTTACAGCACCTGGTATTCCCAGGCGGTCTCCCATCCAAGTACTAACCAGGCCCGACCCTGCTTAGCTTCCGAGATCAGACGAGATCGGGCGTGCTCAAGGTGGTATGGCCGTGTTTAATGCTGCAGCCAAAATTGGGCCATTGAAGGCATCAGCCAAATGTTGATATTCAAGGCATTTAAACACTTTTTTTTTTTTTTTTTTTTTAACAAAAATGCTTACAGCACCTGGTATTCCCAGGCGGTCTCCCATCCAAGTACTAACCAGGCCCGACCCTGCTTAGCTTCTCCGAGATCAGACGATCGGGCGTGCTCAAGGTGGTATGGCCGTAAGTTTAAATGCTGCAGCCAAATTTCGGGCTATTCAAGGCATCAGCCCAATGTTGGATATTCAAGGCATTCAAGCACTCTTTTTTATTTTTTTTTATTATTTTTTTAAACAAAAATGCTTACAGCACCTGGTATTCCCAGGCGGTCTCCCATCCAAGTACTAACCAGGCCCGACCTTGCTTAGCTTCCGAGATCAGACGAGATCGGGTGATCAAGGTGGTATGGCCGTGTTTAATGCTGCAGCCAAATTTCGGGCTATTCAAGGCATCAGCCCAATGTTGGATATTCAAGGCATTCAAGCACTCTTTTTTTTTTTTTATTATTTTTTAACTAAAAATGATTACAGCACCTGGTATTCCCAGGCACACGCTTCTCTAAGTCCCTATACTGACCAATCATTGAGCACCGTTGAGCAGCTCAATCCACCAATCACTGATCTCTGTTGAGCAAGCGGTTTCCTCAACCCACCAATCAGATGGGCTCATTGCGTTGACTGACAGGGTGAAGCGCATAATATGAGTGACAAGCGTAAACAACACTACTATCATCAGTGGACTGAGATCGCTGACAGCAAACACGAGTTAAGTTCAATATATTCTGCATTATATTTGTCCCGCCAAAGCTTTATTTGATGTAGTGATTTCTAGATTGCTGTATATGACTGATGCGCGTGACAGGGCGCGTATTGACTGACTGACAGAGAGCGCGCTCTCTTTAAACTAACGTTAACCACTGTCTTTGCTCTTTCTCACTCGCGCATATCATATCAATCATAATCAACTGATAAAAGGTCGGAAGACCGAATACACCAGGCGCGTGCGCATACAATTTCATTGAATGAACTGATCTGCCAAACACTGAACTCACGAATCAATGTATAATAATTTACTCACAACTCCTCTGAAATGCAAGAACGCAAGTGTCCCTTTTAGTAAGAATTAGTCTTTTATTACTTGTTATTAGTACTTTTTAATATTGATATGATTTTAACCAAAATAGTTCATCAGTAAACCATGTAAACTGTGTAAAAACTAGGAACAAAAGAAACAAATATCAAGAGATATACATAATATGAGATATCAAAATAAGATAAGCGAAAACAAAAACATTTATTGTCAGTATTGGTCTCACAGATCATGCAGGTAGGGAACTTTTACTGTCTGGTCAGCCATCATCGAAGACCATCTTTTTGACCCAGGAAAAACCCTGTAACCTACTATCAAAATACTGTTAGACTTTACTTATGGCTAGTAACACTACTGTCACTTGCCAGTTTATTCTGTTGGAATTGACTGACTACATACTGTACATTTAAAACAGTTTAGGCCTGTTTTGTCTGGCTATCTCCTCTAATCTAAACTATTTTGTCACATATAGTAACTGATAAGCCATTAACAGTCAATAACATGTTAAAACACTTGAAAATATAGTGAGATATAGAAATATCTCATTAAAAAATAAATCAGATAACATCCATAAAGATTACTCAGTACTTGTGTAGTATTTTGTTTTACAAAACTAATACTTTTTACTTCTACTTTAAGTAATAGTAATAGCAGTACTGTTACTTGTGTACATGTTTTGCGTCCCCTGGTCTTCCAGTGCTGTACCGTTTGAAAAGAAGAAACTAATCTGAATCTGTTTATGTTTTATTACAACAGATAAAAAGCATGGATTTGGAGGGCACAAGTGCAGTGTATGTGACAGGAGTTTCTCTGTGAAGTCCAACCTGACTCGGCACATGCAGCTTCATGGTCCAAAGGAACATGTGTGTGAAGTGTGTGGGAAAAGCTTCACTGAAACAACAGCTGAGCAGCCACCAAAACAGCACCTGTACCCATGCATCCGTCTGTACAGGCAGGAGAGGCCAAGCTGCAGTGTACGGATGCAGCTAAGAATGTGGCAATGGCCCCAACAAAGCGGTAGACCCCAGCTGTCTGGATTCTGAAAAGGTGGAGGCTGCTGCAAAGAAAGCTGGAGGAGATGTGGAAAGGCCAGCTAGTTGTCACATTCGGCAAATATGCAGGACAGTCTTTCAGGTGGCTGCTTGAAAATGATGTGGGCTGGGTCATATGGCTGCTGTCTGAATTTTGCCAGAAGGGTGAGAAGAACGATCTCCTAAAGTGGCAAAAGGAGCGATTGCTGCAGTATGCCAGAGAATTCCCACCTGTCACCTTTCATCTTGACAAACGCGGAGGTAACTGTTACCTTAGATTAAATTATATTTACCTTAGTTTTGTTTATATAAAAAAAATGTAGTGTCAGTTAGGCACATGTAACGCACCTTCAATAGTAAAATCATCAATGTTTACTCTGCACAAAAGCTAGTGCTTTAGACATAGGAAGCGGTAACAGTGTAAGTTCTTGTGTTTATGTGGTACAATACAACTTTGCATATGTTTTTCTGCAATTTATTTATTTTCTGAATGTACAGGAGTCAAGGAAAGACAACGGAAAGAAGGCTGAATCTACCCTTTCCAAGTTCCAGCAGGATCCTGACTATGCCAGTGATGCTGAATTGTTGGCAGCTGCTGGTAATTAGCATTTAACACACCATAACTCTATTTTAAAATTCATATAACATTTTCTTACTGATGTACTTCAAATATCTGACTAAATACACTGCCAAAATATCACACATTTAATGGCGGATAATGACGACAGTAGGTTTACTATTTCACTTTAATTTTCAGCAGGGTGGAGGATATTATCAAGCTAGCTGTCTTTTTCAGTGTAACAGATTTAATGTCTAAATGTTTTGTTGGCATTTAGATTACACATCACATCTACAAATTAAATAGATATTTGTATGTGTTATCTAAATGCCAACAAAGCATATAGACATTAAATCAGTTACACTGAAAAAGGGGCAGCTAATATCCTCACCTACATCTCATCTACAAATTAAATAGATTTTTGTATATGTTGGATTTTTTATTATATTAAACTATTTTTTTTAAAACTATTGCCCATATTTTTTGTAGCAGCTCTATACTAAAATGTTTGTATCAAATATAATTTGTGTTCTCTAAAATAAGATGTGATAACATGGAAAATAAAAACAAACTTTGTTTATTGTGATAATGCTTGTGTTTGTCATTATATTCACATCTTAAGCAATGTGCTCAAAACATTTTGTCTGATTTTTTCCACAGAGACTGTCCTTGAAGAGTCTGAGGTAGCGGTCTCCACACAGCTAACCACCTGGGGAGAGCTCACACCGGCTGTGAGTCAGGGCTCTTCCCACAGCCTCAGCACATCTCAGGGAATACCTTCTTCCCCTGTAGACACCTCTGCCTCAGAAACCGTGGCATCTTGCGGGAGGGCTGGCAGAAATACTGGGAGCATCCACCTCCATCTACACAAGCCAACGGTATAGCTCCTCCTAACATCAAGTGGCTGAAATGTGATGAGATGTATGGTCTGTTTGAGAGGCCTTCAAAGTACAAGAATGCCAAAGGAGAGATTGTGGAGAGAAGACTTTTAAAGGAGAAGATGGAGTTCCACCCACCCCAATTCCTACTTCTGTCAAGGAGGACTGTCCAACATGATGGCCTTTTCACAACCCCTGCCTTCTTCTGGCGCCCAGTTGGTGTGATGCAAGCCAAGATCCGCTGCCCTAGCTCCAACTGCCCTGCACCACCAGGTGAATACCTCGAGAGGAAAGGCTTTGGTAGTTATGCCAGGCAAGTGTGTGGGATGAAGTACAATTACACCCTGTTGACGGAGAAGCTGAAGTGTTCACATTGTGAAAAGATGAGACGGGCAGTGAGTAAGACACATAGTGACGCAGACAGTGAAGATGAGGACAGACATCATGTTCAGCAGTACATTTGGCTGGCACACAGTCCCAAGATTCTGATGAACTTGGCCCCAGCCATCAGAAGCATGTTTCCTGCCATACTGTGTGGGAAGCGTGCATATTGACAAAGGCGTGGTTACTCTTCTGAATGACAGGGTCAACAGTGTGTCCATGAACAAAGTCCAGAGACTGCTGCAGCAGGGACATGATGAGTGGTATGTGGAGCGCCGTGACCTGTACCAGACTCTCCTGTATGAAGCCCACACAGCTGGATCTGCATCGTCTCAGAAGAGCATCCTGTCCTTTGTCAAAGCTGCCGGTACTTACACCCCTCCTCTGCCCCGGACTCCCTTCCTTCTGCCCGTGTGCTGAGACGTGCACACATGATCATGGAGATGGAGAAGATACCTGTGTACAGAGCCTCAATCCTCAGTGTGACTGGAGAAATCCTCTGCATTGATGGTACAAAAAAGGTATGTGTATTGTATCAATTCATGAAGTTAAGAGGACTTAATATGTATTTAGTCACTTTAAAATGACTTGAGCTTTAAAATGTGATGGATACAAAATGTAAATGCATTGTTAGGTTATTGATAGAAACTATAAAATGCATGTTCTGCTTTGTGTTTTCCAGGTCCTTAAGAAGATATATGGTGATGGCCAGGGCACCATGCAGTATATTACCAGTGTGCTGAACGAGTGGGGCCAGTTCTTGACCACAGTGGTGGTGGCAGCTGAGTCTGAGGGGTGCTACAGACGTATGGCCAAAGGTCTGATGGCCCGCTTTGAACGAGCTAGGGCTCCTGCACCAACTGTCATATATGCAGATAACAACTGTTGTCGGTAGGTAATAACACATTCATATAGGCTACCCTGATAAACTTTGACATTCATTTAATGTTAAAAAAACATAGAAGACATGCTGAATCTAGATTGTTTCAGTGACAGTGGTTCATCCTTCCTGGAGAATCTGTTCAAGGACTGGGTGCAGAAGGGCACTGTGGTCAGACTGGACATCCGACACTGGCTGCACCGCTGGGATGCTGTTGTCATCAAACAGAGCCATGCCAAGTATGGGGTGTTCATGAGTGCCCTTGCAGGTGCAGTGCTGGCCTACAACAAGGATGATATGATGCTCCTTATCCAGGCAGTCAGGAAGGGCAACCAGGAGTTGTACGCCAGTCTTTCAGACGAGGACATGATCGCCTTCCTCAAACCTCACCAGATCAGGTCCTATGTCAGACGGATCACCCGTGGGGTTGAGGTGAAGTGTAATATTAATCCATGGATAATCTTTATGTATAAGAAGCTCAAAACGTACTTCACTAAAATTAACTAAGTTGGCACACTACTATATTTCATTCATTTTGGAAATATTTCCAATTATTGAAATAATTTCACATTTTAAGCGATATAACTGTATAAAATAAATGTGAATGATTGTTACAGGAGACAGCTTCTGCAGTTGAGTCCATCATCACGGAGTTCAAGGGACCTGCAGGCCTTGACATTGATGGAATCCACCTATTCAAATCAGCGCAGGCAGTGGATTCTCACTGGGCAACTGCAAGCAAGCATCTTAGTTGTATGCAGGTGGGTAAACTCATCATTAAAATCATAAAAACCTCAAACTCACAGACAGCATAATAAATAAGCAACGTATGTTTTATAGGACCCCTGGCATACAGCTGTATGTGTCAGTGAAGGTGGTGGTGCTGAATGATGTCCGCCTGAACAAGTACAGGTGTCGGCGAGGCAGTAACTCCTTGGAGGGCTTGCACTCACACCTGTACAATGCCATTCCTCACAGAGATGTGGAGTTATGCCATTCCAAGTAAGTATAAACTTACTTTATAAGTTAATATTAAAGTACTTTATACTTTAATATTAAAAAATATATATTGATTACACATAATTGTTCATAGGCATATTTGTATCCTCCCTCCTTTTGTGCTTCCTCTCTTCATGTGCTTGTGTGAGCTCTATGCTGTTCACATATGAAATGCACACACACAAAATAGGACAAAAGACAAATTATATGTCATGCGGCTTGGTGATGCCCACTTTGTAATCAAAATTAGTTTCTGATGTACAATAATACATGACCGGTCATGTCTTTCAGGTGTATCTGATTGCATTTGCTGTGCAGTGGAACAGCCGCATGGAATCACTCCGGGTTGCTGGTGGTCATGGCAGGCAGACGTGGTGTATGGACCCGCGGCAGATTCAGCGCCTGAATCAGCAGGCTGAGGTGCTCTTCGGTAAAGATCATGTCCTCGAGCCCAACTTTGCCGCTCCAATGCCCTACCCTGCTGTATACAAGGACCCAGAAGAGGCGGAGCTCCTTGGAGTAGAGTATGCCATGTGCCAGTCAACCAGCTTCACTGCAAGGGATTACTATGCCCAGCAAGGTACACAATCTTGCATTATAACAATATACATACATACTAAGAGGTCAAATACATATACATATCATGCATATTCTATCCATGACAAGTATCTATGATATAGTTCATTTTTATTTTACATAATTTGAAACAAATGAAATGCCGCATTGCCATGTTGTATTAATTAGTTAACTCCTGTTAGTTGTTGTATCTGCCTAGACACACTGGTGATTAGTACATTACATATTTGCAGTTGAGGAAGAGCAGTCCCGTGAAGAAGAGGAGACGGCTGAACAAAGTGAGGACAAGCTGACAGATGAGGGTGTGGACATGGGTGTAGAGTCAGAGGACGATCCTATGGACACTGTCAGTGACAAACATGTCATCCTCACTCAATCAGAACACGTGGAGGAAGAGGACAGTCCTGCTCTGCAGGATGTGCTGATGACCCAGAGCCATCTGCATCTTCCTGGGCTGGAGGAAGTGGAAGCCTTGGCCCTGCTCCTTTTAGAACTGGCAGACAACAGTGACCGTCACTTAGTGCCAGCTGACTTAAGGCTGAAGATTGTCACTGCAGTTGGTGCTCTGCATGAGCATGACAGGTCTGCAGCCAACTTTGTAAAAGGTATGAGTCTAGGTGGGGTTACACCCTGTTTGGCAGATGCTTGGGAGCTGACACCTGAGACCAGAGCAGCACAGAAGACAAAGTTTTCCTGGATGAGGTACCCTCAGGCAGCCCAGGTGACTGAGGATAGTCGTCTGTTGTACCTCATTATTAAGATGCTGAAAAACCGGCCACCAGCCAGTCGTCTCACTTCCCCCACTAAAATCACCAATGCAATCAAGGGCCAGTATAAAAGGATTGTAGACAGAGTCAGAGACGATCCCATCCTCAACGGTCTCTCCATTCCTCTGCCAAATCTGAATGCCAAGTCCATCTCTTCATTCATGGCACGGGAAGAGAAGAAGGCTAACTACAGGGCAACAGTAATGCCAAAGGTGAAACCCCATCAAAGAGTGCTGTCAGAAGAACCAATGCCAGCAGCTCCTACTCTGCCAGAATCCCTTCCAGCTCCAGATCGACCTCAGGTTCAGTACCAGAGCCTACGTCATGCAGCTGGGAAAAGACATGGTCAGAAGCGGAGGTAAGTTGTTCAGTTCTTCTTTTCACAAGTAGTTGACTTTACTACTTTATTACAATATGTAAACATATCTGAATTTATCAGCTGAATGGTTTAAACTTAAACACAACATCCATGTGAATTGAAGTCATACACATTATTTCTCATGAATTATACTCATCATCGCTGTATGATTTATTTTTGCAGGATAGATGTGGAAGAGCTTGTGAACCGCCCATTCAACCTAAACCCCTGTGGCCACGCACATCCCATCCAGAGCGTCAGCAGCACCTGTCCTGGTAGTGGTTCCTGCACAGCCACAGGGACCATCCGTGATGCTCTGTGGGGCATCCAGCAGTCAAGGGTTCATGCCCTTCGCACCGCCTCCTGCGCTGACATCCAGACCAATCAAGCCTCATAAATCCATGAAGCCTTGTGGGGCCTGCCAAGTACCCCAGTGTGGTGGGCAGCGTAAGAGGTACACGCCCTCCAAAGACAAGGCTGCTGAAAGTAGCCAAAAAATATTTACCTATTGCCCAGCAACTAGGAAGTCCACCACTTCAGGTTTTGAAGGTGTTGTGTTCAACAGTTTTGAACACTTCAAAGGTGTAGTAGATGAGGAACTAAAAAAAAACAAA